>JANRGW010048769.1:0-44900 GCA_024733675.1 Psilopsiagon aymara
CTATCACTACAGTCCCTAATGAAGAGTCCCTCCCCAGCATCCCTATAGGCCCCCTTCAGATACTGGAAGGCTGCTATAAGGTCTTCACACAGCCTTCTCTTCTCCAGTCTGAACAGCCCCAACTTTCTCATCCTGTCTTCATGAGGGAGGTGCTCCAGTCCCCTGAAGTCTCAGATTCCAATGTTGGACAAATAAAAAAGATTGAGTTCATTGAGATGATTGATTTTTCTGATGTACAAAATTACATCCATGACAACAGAGGTGTAACAGCGCTCTATAGGTGCAGCTAGAGGGCATTCCTGCCTCTGAAAACTAGACAAGTCCTGGCTCTGACAGTATTGCAGTCTAGCATCTCAGTTTCTTCTTGAGGAAGAAGCTGCTGGCATAGGTCTACTGTAGGGGAGAAGTGGTGTTTTACTGTGTCTGTGGTTTGACTATAAGAGAACAGTTAACAAATTGAGTATGTGCTCTGCTTTTCAGTTCCCAAGAGATGATGATCCCTGGCAGACCATCAGTCTGTGACAGTTGTTTGTTGCACTACTTCTAGGTTGCTTCAGCCACTTCAAGCCATATACCTGCTGTTTGGTTTTAGAGAAATTGGTATTTGGCTAGTTATCTACCAGTTTTCCATAGAAGCGATGATAGACTCTGGGCCTGATACATCCTTAATCAAAAGGTGTCTGTCTCCTTTTGAAGTTTCTGGTTCACAGTTCTTGTTTCAGACCTTGTTTTGTATTCTGTTTGTCTCCACTACAGCAACTTTAGTACTATGTGATTTTTCAAGGAAAAAATCCTGTTGTGAGGGAACATTCAGAAAAGCCCCAGCTTGGTCCTTTGAGGAACTCCACTGCAAGAAAACAAACATGTTATGCTGGACTGGGGTGATATTTTTCCAGTGGCTTATAATATTTTACTATCTGGTTTGCCAGCCTGTTTCAGCTGTGAAGGTACATTAGGTACGAGTACCCCATTTCATCAGATAGGAAAGTCACCACATGATATAACATTTTGTTGACTTCTACACCCCTGTACCTGTAGAATATATATGTATGAATTCCAAATATGAATACCACGTTTAGACAGTTCTATGCCTGCTACAAGGTCTGACACAGAGTAAACATCTCCCTCCCTGCATGGACTGAATCAAGAGGGCCCCTCCTCAGGAAAATGGCTCAGGACCAGAGCTATGACCTCCATCTGAAATGCACAGCACTGGTTTGTCCTTCAAGTATGAAGCCAATAAGAACTCTCTATCACAGTTTTTGAACATATTTCCAAGTATGGCAGAGTGTAATGACAGGCACATAATAGGGCTTTTGGCATGCATTACACTGTGCTCAACAACTCCACTCTCTGATCCAAATATTCCCCCCAAAAAAAACTTCAGTGAACAACTTTTAATTATTCCAGTGTGGGACTCATGAAGTTTTGCCAACAATCTGTTTTGTAAAGCTTTTTGTATCCAAGCACAGAAACCTATAGTGTGTAATTAATCCCCCACTGGGATTTTCCTGATGCAGTCACAGGTCTCTTCTGCAACATCATCTTTCTTTACCTATCACTTGCTCTTAATGCTGTTCACCCCATCGGCTTCTTGAAATCTTGCCCTTTCTTGGCTCCTATGACTGTTCTTTCCCAGCTATCCCCCTAATTTTCCCTATTCTCTCTCAGCTCTTTGGTGGCTGGTGGTTATTTGATAGTTCTGCAGTAGTTCTGATCTCTGCAGGAATCTCAGTGAGATCTGTGTGTGGAGTCTTCTCTCCCCAATTTACACTCTCTGTCCAACCTACCACAGAGTATAATAAGTGAACAACTGTACTTTTGCCAATGTCTCACAAATCTGCCTTTTCCTATTTGAACTGTTTTCTTTTGTCACTGGGTCTTTCTGCTTTCTTCATCACTTGTTCCCTTCTTCCAATCTCCTTCCCTTCCTCCCTATGTCATAAATTGTTAAGCAAACACAAGAAAAAAGGCAGCCCCGTGGTTTGGTGGGATGAGCTGCTGGGTTCTGCAGAATGCTTCAAGGTCCTGAAGTAGGTTGGCTATGTCAGTTTCTTCCTCTTTGCTACATTGGGCCATTTGTTTTACCTTTTCTTCATCAAACTTTAATTTGCTTTGTGGGTAAAGCATAAGCAATTTGAGACACAGTGATGGTGCAATATTTAAGGAAATTCTTACTGTTATTTTGTAAATGGCCTCAGATAGTAAATAAATTGTCCCTTTAAGAAGATTAAATGTGAAAGAAAAAAGTGAGTTGATAAGGTGTTTACTTTAGGTTAGGTTAATTTACTTAGGCTCAATTCCTAAGCACGCCGAAAGAAACAGCTTTTGAAGGAAGAGGAGGAACTTCCCAGAGCAGGATAAACTAAAAGTGGATAGCTTTAACACAGGTGTGGATAATACAGGTTCAGAGCCCTCCATGCCTGGAGGGAGCAGAGCACAAACCTTCTTCGGTCTAAGGGAGTGCTCTGGTTGTAGTGTGATTCTACAAACCAGCACCTACTGCTCTTACTGTTTTGGTGGAGAGTTCTGGGTAGTGGAGGAGTGTGGAGATCCCTGCCTTGAGATAGGCAACTAAATTTCAGAGAGGCTTACGATCGTTCTAATATCCTCTGCATTTCCTAATGGCTAATTTGGGTGGCTCCCAGTCATCCCTCCCTTTGAGGTGTCTGTGTTCTCTGCTTCCCTAAGCTCTGGATCCCAATATGCAAGCATACTCCTAGCAGTCAGAAACTGCAGTTTTCAGCTCTGTGATGTTCAGAACACTGTATTTTTCTGTATTTATGTACATAACTCTGCAGGGTCTTGTGCTTGGTTACCTTGGTAAGTGCTATAGTAATAATAGCAATATGGACAAAATGATGTTTATATGCAGCATTCATATAACTTTCACGTTGCAATGCCTATAACTGCGCTTAAATTTGTGAAGTGACTCCTGGGGAATGTCTCTGCACCAGCTAAGGACAGGCAAGACATAAACATCCTTTTCAAACTACTACTTACTAGCCTGCTACACTGACTAAACCCAAAATGTAACATCTAATACTGGTATTTCAATTTTATCTTGTGCTTGGACTCACTTTTTCTTGTGTTTTTGCTGCCTTCAGTTTCTGTGCATGTGTGGTGGGGAGCATAAAATGGGGGATTTTCAAAGGTCTGGAGGTCCTTCAGTGTCAAATTACTTTCAAAACTCTACTTTAGCATTTCCTAAGGCCCCCGGATATTCATAGAATCATAGAATTCTTGGCAATTTACAATAGTCCTTATCCTAAAGCTTTTAAAATACATTTCAGATGTGCTGAGAAAATAAGGATGCCAAAGCAGTTAAATAACCCAGGATATAGTTAGACGATCAGTGATTATACAGATATACATTATTTTATTTTTAAGGCTTGGAGGGAAGGTCGCTACATTTTTAGTTATTTTCTATTAACTCACAGATTGTAACAGTGTAAGAAATATTTCTAAAAGTGAGATCTGAATGAGAGGAGGGTTTTACATGAAACTGGAAAGAGCAGCAAACGCTAGACTTCATTATCTAGTGCAAATACTGGAAACAAGATGGTTTATTGATATCCTTCTCATCAGCTTCTCCTTTCCAAATGTACTGGTGCCTCAAAGATAACTCAAAGATAACCAAGAAACTATTGCCTTATCATTAGCATAAAGAAAACAGAACAAAAAGTTCTGCTTTATAGTAAGCAAGGGGATGCTGCAACATATGACTGAGTCATCCAGCAGCTGTGTTTTCTTTAAGAAAACCCCCTGAAATAATGAAAGAACTTCTACTTTAAAAAAAATCTAAAACTTTTAAAACCCAGCCTTGGATCATACAGATTTGGTGCCCACTCACTGGAAAGTCACCAAATCTCATTTGTTTTGCTTGGGCTTCACTCAAACATAACTGGCCTCAAGCTAGTAAGTGAGCCAGCAAATGTCTGGGCTTGTAAAAAATCTGATCCAAGTCTGTAACTTGAGCCCAGCCTCAGAGCAGTGGTGGGGGGAGCATATGGGAAATTAATGACAGAATATAGAATGATGGGACAGCTTCAGTAAAAATTGACTGTTATTAAGTTTATGCAACAATTGCAGCTAATGGTCTTTTAAGAAAGTCACAGAGCAGCTGAGCATTGCCCTTGCTAGTTCTAATCTCTAGAAAGGGCGGCAGCATTGCATTTGCCCCCTCTGCAGCCTGAGGTTCCCCACTGCACATTCTAAATTGGCACTTGTAGCAGAATTGCTTTATAAGCTGCTTTAGCTGCAGCAGCACTTTGGGAGATTCTTGTTCTACCTGTTTAAATAAATGGGAGCCTCAGGAAGAGGAGTGTATTGGAATTTGCTTGGGCTCAAACTGGGTCTAACAGCACAAGTCAGGCTGAGAGCTACAAGCCTGGCCAAGCACTAGGAGAGGAGGTAAGTATGGTGTGTGTGTGTTTTCCTTTTTATCTCTGCCAACCTCCAGGCATTTCACAAAGATAAGCTGCTCATGGTATGATGTCATGAATGGGGAAACAGTCCCAGGGAACCTGTAGTTGCAAAGCCCATCTCTGGTGGAGGGAGTAGGTTACACAATGGAAAGGAAATAATAATTTTGAGGAAAGTGTATGTATTTCTGGAATGCTTAAATCACAAATTTATTTGGCTGATGGACTGGAACACTCATCCAGGGCAGACTTTGAAATACGGCACTATACAGGGGTTATTATGTACCAAGAGATCAGTGGTATTTTTTTTTCTTATTCCTCTGCTTTTGTTTTATTGAGCACCAGCTAAAATATCAACATGTTCCCTGCCTGGACTGTACAATGTCTTTTGCTCATACCTTATTTTTTCTACAGAGCCTTCTGTTGACACTGTAGGAGCCTCAAGCTGCCTTTATTGATAAATAACTCGTATCTTCATATGTCTTCATTCCTATCAACATGTCCAGCCCCCTGGACAGACTATGCAGTGCAGGAGTGGCCCAGGTGATTCTGTGTGCTAAGCTGATGCCTCTTATGCTGAAGATTTCCTGTATGTATTAGTATAAACAGCAAGGCGTGTACAGTGGGAGAATTGCAGGCAGTGGTCCCCATCTCTTTATTGCTGAATAACATACTGTGGCTGCTGTGTTATTGTCTGTCTCCTGGTGAGTAACATAGTAGGAAGAACAAAGCTTATGCTTTTGTAGTTGTAGCCTTTCTTCAGGAGAGCATTTGTTTGTGTCTCTTAATCTTAAGTTTGTCTCTTCTCTTTTGCAATCTGAAATGAGGACTGTATGCTGTGATAATTGCAAATCCATTCCCATTTCCATGGAATATATGATAACAGTAGTTCAGCATTTACAGTATTCCACATTCACTGTTCATGCTTGCAATATGGAGCATTGCCCACCCTGTTATCAAGTAAAATGTGAAGTGTCAACTGAAATGGAGTAACAGCAAAAAGTGTTTCATATGCAGTTGAGATAGAAGAGTAGACCCTCACCCTGCGGAAGAGTAGCAGTATTATCATACATGCTTCTGTCTACGTTCATCCTCCTGCACATGAGCACACGTAGGGTCTGATTTGCCCACTCAGGGACCTTTTAGGATAGTTATAGGAAAGAAATAAAACATCTTGGTGTGTCTTTCAGTATTCTTTTTAATTCCCAAACCTGTTATTGCTGTGCCAACACCGTGGTTTAGGGTCTTCATAGCCTAATGTGAGGCATCCCTGCCCATGGCAGTGGGTTGGAACTGGATGATCTTAAGGTCCTTTCCAACCCACACCATTCTGTGATTCTATCCTGGGATCAGGGTGTCATTAAACTGGTGAATTCCGTAGCTTGCATTAAATCGATGATCATATTAGATCATCATAAGGATTCATACTGACCATAAACAGTGATGCCTGTAAAACTAAAAACAATACTGACTCATGTAAGGAAAAAATGAATATGTAACAGACAAACATATAAATACACATGATATGTACACACATACATAGTGATAGTTGTAACACCAGTAGTGCAGCAAACCATTTCTGTCTTGATAAATCTGTTTAAATCCTTCCAGGTTCCTGTGGAGGAGTAAAACAGCCTAAAGGTTAGGCTTGTGATGTAAGAGTGTTTTCTGTAAGCTTGGCAAACCTATGAGCTGGCCAAAACCACTGATGGTTCCATAGTGTACAGTGCATATTTTGTTTTTCTAATGCCTAGAAGGTTCAATACATTTGAAACATAACAAAATACTTTCCCGCTGGGCAGTGGAGATGCCCTACTGACAAGAGGGAGCTCTATTCTTTTCTTATCGCCTTGTAAACAGTGGGGTTCTGAGTGAGGATTTTAGGTAATGCTTTTCATATAGAGAACTAAAAGGGGGTATTACTTTCATTGTCTAACCCTTTGGGATCTGAGGCACTATTGTTTAACAAAGCATATTGGTTTTCCCTCTTCCTTTTACTGAGCTTTGTTGCTGATTTTAGAACTTTACAGCTGTGTTTAGACTTGTCTTATGTCTCTCATACAGAAGGCGGGAATATAGATGTTTAGGGCAGCAGGCAGCATAAACTGGAGGGAGAGAGAGAGGAGGAATAGAGGCAAGGTTTGCCTTGGGAAATAGTGGGGAAAATACACAACAGTGATCTTCTAGCCATCCTCCTTTTGGGAAACTCCTTAGAGCTGAATGGAGTGCTAGTCCCTTGTGCCCTACCCAGGAGATCTCTGTCCCTTGGAAAAGGACTCATTGACACCTAATGCCGTGGTAGAGAACTGTGAAGTCTGACTAGGCATGATGCTTCACAAAGATTTCTGTGTTTGCTTGGGATTGTGACCCAGATGACCTTAAGAGGCCCACATGACTGATTGATCTTCTCTATAGTGCTCTTTATTGTGACAGTACTTAGGTATGAGTATTTTGTGTGGCAAAATAATGAGGGTGAGACTATATCCATTATGAATAGACTCTGAAAAAAGAACTTGTTACAGCTATTGTAATAAATGCAAATACACTTTTTTATCATTACTTTCAAAGCCCTACATCAAAATGAAGTTAATTTTTGTAGAATATTAACCTGCTAACCTGTTTAAGTTCATCCTTTATGGCATAAAGTGAAGTGGAAAGAGTTCATATTTGTTCAATAGACGAGTTTTTCAGATGACCCATCTTTGAATAATTTTTAATACCTTCTTTGATATCTGAAAACTGTAATGTTTCACCCTCTCTAAAGATACCTGAAGAGAATGTCTTCAATAAGTCGGGGGGACTGCACTCAGGGAACCAGGGATTGAGAGCAAAATAAAGAGTAGGAATCAAGGGACATTCAAAACAGAAAAAAATGGAAGTCAGGCACAATCCAATTCAAGATCTGAAAACCTCTTCTCTCTTCAGTGTTCTGTAATGATAGAAGACCCAACTACTCAACTTTTGTAAGACATTATACAAACAATGGCTTTTAATGAATTGTGTGTCACAATATTGTTTGGGGTTATTTTTTCCTTTTCCTTTGGAAGAATGATATTCCAGGGTGATTAAGTCACAGCATCTCAGAAGAGGTCTCCTGAGTTTCAGCAAGATTATATCTAAAGTAAGATGCAGACCCCCAAGTCTCTTTAGATGTGTCTCTCTGTACTGTTGATGTTCTTTCCATTCTTGTTTCCACACTAGAGTGAATCTTACAAGCACAGAGCCTTTGTAACAACTTCTCTGTAGGAATACCACCTCCCCTGACCATGAGCATGTCTGTTCTGTAAATACACCTCCCTTGCTGTGATATGGGAAGTCTTCACCTTTGTTTTCTCCCCTTCTTTTCAGAATTGTCTCTGGCAGCTGAGGGATGGGGCATGATGAGCGAATCCCATTGCATGAACTTTAAATTCAGTTTTAACTGGTTATGAGAAGTAAGGATGATTTAATGGCTACAGGCATTAATCATTTTACAACTGATCAGTTTAGCAGGAATGTAAAAGAAGTGTACTTCTAAGCCAATATAATATTGTCTGCCACCGGTATAATTTGTGTTCTCTATAAATGGAAATTTGCAATTCCTAGGCCTTATTTGGGTACTGAGCGTGGAACCTAGGTTTTTTTCCTTGTAGAACAAAACATACTACAGGATTTTCACTTCTAAGATCTGATGTCAAATATCCCCATAGTTTAGCCCCCAAACCTGGGTCATCTCGAAGAAGAAAAATCTATAATTTCTTCAAGTATTTTGTAGTCATTTCGAGCCAGACCCAAAATTCATCCCTTTCTGTGTTCTTCAGTTCCAAACCACTGTCTGGTAGAAATGTGTGGAATGTAGAGTACTGTATTTAAAAAAAAAGGAAACCAGTCCTTAATAGGCACTCTATCATTTTGCTAAACAAAATCCCTTATCCACACCATTCTGAAAGGGGGGAGTGGTAAGGATGACAGAAGTAATGGAAAAAAAAAAACCTTGAAGTAAAAGTATATACAGTGACCAGAATTAATCATTTTGAGGTCCGAAGAAAAGATGAAAATTTAAACAGAACTGCTTTTATCTCATAACACACTTACAATGCTGTTACAGAATTCATAAGGTCCAGTGTTTAGTTCCAAAGAAAACTGTATGAAAGGCTAGGAAGCCACTTCTACTTGGTTACCGTTATGCTAAGGATCAAAGCATAAAGGTATCTCATTTTCATGTACAACTTTGAATTATTTTATAAAGAAAGTCAGAAAATGGATCTTAAAAGTAGCTCTTACTGGGCTGCCTTGCATCAGAGGAATGAGTAAGAAAAATACGTCTCTTCTGGAAAATATACCAGTACTGTATAGTACAGCAAACTTCATCTGTCTCTTGTAAGTTTTGGGTTGTAAAGTTGTAGAAAGAGACGGACAGGGTTTTTATTGACTTAGGGTCTCTCATAAACCTTCCATATGCTTCTACATGCATGTCTTGCTTTCAATTTTAGTGAAGGCTTTTATTTGAAGTCTCATAAAATTCTAATTTATTGCAGTTTCTTTTTATAAAATGGAAAGAGGAGAAGGCAAGTACTGAGATAGCATGTGCAAGGCAGGCCCAAGGAATGCATCTGTGAATTTGAAGCATCAGTTAGTTTATCAGCCCTTGCTTCAGCTATTGGCAACTACTTCTCCTCACTCTAACCTATGATCTTGTGTTCTTAGTGTGTGTATAGGAAGACTAAGTAACTGACTAAGCACATGAATATGCATGTGCTTTCCCAATGGAAAACAGAGCATCAAGCATGAATGAATGTACTGGGGTTCATACATCACTTGGTTTGCATTTTTACATTTGCTCTTTACTTGCATAGCAAAACTGGTCTACAAACTCATGTTCCTCTGCTTATATAAAAGTCTCCTTTTCAATCAGCAAACTGCACCCACAGAGATTAAGAGGAAATAGAGTGGAGTAGCCTCTCCTCTATGTGGTGTGCTCCTGTAGCAGTCAGCTCTCACTGCCTGTCGGGGACTGACTTCCACTGGTGCACACCATTTGTTGAATACTCATGAAAAGTACCCTCCAAGGATAGCAGTGGTACATTGCTCTGGAAGTCACTGGTGACAACTGAGCCTTTCCTAGGTCAGGAGCAGGGGATCTTCTCTGAGGGAACATGAATACTTCCAGATTTGCCTCCTTCTGACCTTTTCAGAATTGGATCAGGGACCAAACTGGACCAGAAATCTTGTTCTAAAGCAAGATTTCTACATAAAGGAACAAAGTAGATTTCCCATTAAAGTGCATTGATGTTTTTCTTTGCCCTTCTCCAGTGCTAAGATGACCAACCTAAATGAAAACCTCATACTTTAAAAATCAGGGCAGTAATGTGCTGGCATGGTTCAAAGTTACTATGAAATTTAAAGTAGTCCCTGATTAAGCACATCTTTTTGAGCAAGGGACTGCATCACTCTTACGTAATTACATGAAGCACTGAAATAATTTGTAAAAGCAACTGTCCAGAGTTAATGGTATGTTGCACCAGCACAACCAATATAGAAAGGGTCATCAGGCAAAACGAGTAGTATAACGATTTTGGGCAAATGACATATACTTGTGCGCCATGTTTTGTAATCATATGTACACACACATGCAGTCATTCTCCGAACATGTTCTTCTTTGTGGAACCTTTCCCATTTTATACACATTATTGTGTTTAAGATATATCAGTAACACAACACTTGCAGTGTTTAAATGTTTAGAGAGAAGACCCTCCTAGAAAATGTCCATGTTGACTCACCCGTCAACCTAATCACTGAAAGGGAAAAATCCAAGTCTTGTGGCACATTTTAAATTTATTCTTGCAGAGGCGGAAAGGAAATCTGAGAGTTCTGCTGGAGAGAAGCTGCTGGGCACTGTATTTTTTTCACTCAGAATAACAAATAGAATAGGCTTTTAACTGCATTTTCTCCATAACAGCTACTTAACCCTCTTCACTAACATTAAGTAAAAAAAAAAAAAAAAACAAAATTCCAAGCAAAATTCCTATTCAGAGTGAAAACCAACTGAAACCAAAGTGTGTGGCACACACCCTTTTCTTCCCTTCCTGTTTTGTTTGGTGTTCTAGCTCTACTTTTAGGACAGCTGGATGGGGGCTGGGAAAATGTTTACAATATTTTCACATGATTGAGATGGTAGAGTTCTTGTACTCTGTGAAAGGCCTTCTGTTTTCAGATAGCATGGAACATTTACCGTCTCTCCAGACAAAAGGAAGAGAGCTTGTTGCCAGCGGATGAGTAATGGGCATGGCCTCTGCACAATACCTCCTATCCAGTCCTAAATCTACATGGTGTTCTTAGGCTTCCATGCTTCTCCAAAGCAACCTTTGTCTCTGCACTGGGAGACCAGAACTGCTCATTGGGCTAGTAGTGTTGGAGCCAAGAGGGGAAGGCTTGGTGACAACAGTTGCTCAGTGCCCAGTATCTGCCTTCTTACTATGCTACTATAATAGTTGGAAACTCATCAACATTTGTATAGAAGATGCCAAATTATGTTGCAGACCAGCTGTATAGTTTTCAATTCCAGAAGATTCCAGTAATTCACTAAGTTTTAATACTTCTTTTTTTTTTTCCTCGTTAATCTGATGGGCTGCCTGAGATAAATGATTAAAGCAAAAGCCTGGCATAATTACTTTGAGGGTAAAACTGCACAGAAGTTGCCAAGTCCGGTATTTATTTTCTTACAAGCTACTTGAAGGAAGCATTTTCCAGGGGTGAGAATTTTTAGATTTTATTAAGTCTTTTAAGTTTTATTCTTTCTTTGTCAGAAAAACGTATTGGTGAAAAAGTAAACACCATCTTACTCAACTTTAGAACAGAAACTGAAGTTTTCCCAGAGAATCTGTGCACTTAGTGCTATAGAGGCCAGCAGGTAATTTTTTTCTTGTTTCTCTTCAGAAGCTTCCTAGAGCTTGTCTTCTTATAATGTAGCCCTATGTAGGCTGCAGATGTGTGTGTGTGGGGGGGGGTGTGGGGGGGTGGTGAGCTTTCTAAGGATTGCCTTAGCATTCATTAACTACAATTAATATTGACTGTGTACTCAGATCCAGATCGTCAGTACAAAATTCTTGGTCTCTCATGCTAATTTGATGTTGCACAGCAACTAATTTATTGTTGTCTGAAAAACGGAAGCAAGGATGTAAGAGGCACTGGATTTCTTAAGAATTGGTTATAGCTGGTATCAGCAATTTACTTGATTGACCTGTAGTAACCTGTGGTGCTGACAGTCCAGGGTACACAGGCAATGCATTAAGGTCAAAAGCAAAACTATTTTCTCAATTACCTGAGTATAGCATTCAAGGTAACTGATTCTATTCTTAGGAGGGTTTGGGGGTTTTTTAATCTTTTTCTTTTAACTGTTTAGACCAGCATTAAAATAATCTGGCTTCATTTCCTCTGCTGAAAGAGCAAGTCAGCTGAAACTTGGGTGTCTTGCTGAAAGGGGGTGAAAAAAAAGAGGTGGTTTTTCTTTTTAATAGCATGACCATACACATTCCACTCTGATGCCTTCAGAGGGGACTTCCCTGTTTTAAATGCCCTCAGGCATAGAAATAGCAACACCTCTTAATTTTTTAATATATTGCAGCTGAAAACATTTACAGAAGTGCTTTCAAAGTATTTCACTGTTCCAGGTGCTTGGTTGTCCACCTCCTGAAATAATAGGCTACTTCCCCTCACTTTTCATGTACTTTGTGCCACAATGGACATATGCTCTGTATCAAGTGAAGGGGAAGTGAGAGGGACTGCCTGACATTGGTGCCTGCACTTGCAGCATACACAGATTTCTGTCTTGTATTACACAGCTTACAAAGAATGAGAAAATAATATGGCTTGTACTTGAAATGTAAGGAAAAAGATATCATCTTGTTAAGCATTTGAATGTCAATACACAAAGACAAACCCCTGTCACTATGTTCCCTGGGCAGCATCACAAATTAGTAAGTCTAGTAACAAGCTGTTCTGAGCTTACACTAGTCCACAATACAACCATCATCCAAACCCTATTTGCTGTTGCGTGGAACTGATGTGAAGCAAAATCTGCTGCCTGCAACCATACAGCCATGCAACCATGCTTCAGTCCAAAGGGAAAAAAAACTGTGCTGAATAAAACTACACCTTATTTTGATTCAGTGGGGCCAAAACAAGAGATAACACTTTGCTTGGCCTATGCTAATTCTTTTTTCAACTTCTTTAGCCAAAATGAACTAAAGCTTTTCAGTTCTCGAGAAATAAGTTTTTAGTATAGAGCACACAGGGCTTTTCAGGCTTCTGTGAGACTCTGCTTGCATAGAGGATTTGAGCTTCTCTATCAATCTTATTATCACATCATACATCTGCTGAGAGTCTCAGATGCAGTTTGATTACAAGCTCTGCGGTTTAGACATCCATGTGCCATGAGCACTATCAAAGCTGGATGGTCAAAGATACTTTGTCTTGAAATTCAAGACCTGTTCACAAAATCTCCCTTCTTGCCAGCCATCAGTACTGTGGAATCGCAAACTAATCCACATGATTGAAAGACAGGATCTCAAGCCCTACTCCTGATAACCGTCTGTAAGGGAGCAGCAGCTGGATGCAATTTCCAGTAAGGAGCTGGAGGGAGGGTGGTTCTGACTGGCCTGAGGGAGGAGATAATGCAAAGTTAAACAATTCGGGGGGGGGGGGGGATTGGATCTTTCCATGATTGCACCTTCAGTCATGCACTTCCCAGCTAAGTTATTCTGCCATCCCTTTGAGCCCATGTCTCCGATGTGACAGAGCAGTGATCTGGCTGCTGAGCCACTAGACTAATATTGTTCTTTTAATCTGGCAAAGCTGTGTTATAAAAGAGTTTGATTCACATGAGAAATTAAGTATAAGATCTGTCCTCATAATGACATTATCCCATGAATGCTCTCTTTCTGCTGGGTGTAAGGATAGGTGGCTCAAGAGTGAAAGGGTAGCATTTACATTTAAAAACACCTATTGGAATCATGCAAACCCAAGGCTGAAACCACTGCTCTCTTCTCTGAATGTTTTTAGAGTTTGCTGCTATTTTTTTTTACACAAAAATAGCAAATTTTTTTTTTTCCATAATCAAAAATCAGACATGAGATCTTTAAGATGCCATAAAGGAAAACAAAGAAGCTCTTCATGCCAACAGGAGAAATGGATGAACCTTTTCAAACTCACCAATTTACTTTTTTCTTCTGTATGCACCACTTAGGAGGTGAAATCAAGATGGAAAGCAGAGCTTCCCTGCTGCTGCAGTAACTGGTGGTGCAGACTGGGTGTGGTGCTGTTTGCGTTTCCCAGAGAAAGAGAAATGCACTTCTTTTTTGTTTGTTTTTATTGTCTGCCAAACCCAGATTAACCTCAAGAAAACAGAAACTGAAACAGAACTGCAAAGAGTGTTTGATTCCAGAGTGGGAGCTCAGTGAAACCATTGAAATGCACCCACTTGCCTTAGGCCAGAGCTTCTTCCCTTTTGCTTTTGACATCTTCCTCCCATCTGCACAGTGACAGAGGCATATGGTCTGCAATGGCAAAAGCTCGGGGGGAGGGGGGGGGGGCTTTGCTCTTTGGGACATCTGATTGGAAAAAAACAAACCCCCAAAAGCCCAAACAAATAAATAATCCCTAACCTGTGTATTCCTTGAGTTTTTCTTCTCAGTTTTTATCATGACTTTCTTCCATCTGAATAAGGGTCAAACCCAAAGAGCATGAATAAATGCCTTGAAATGACAATGTAGCTGGAAATCAGAAATCAGGAGCTGCCTTCTCAACGACTGTTGCACACATGAATTTGTATTAAATTGTACATAACATACAGCTAATGACACTAATCGTTAAATATGTTCCAGATGACTCTCAACAGTGAATAACTTAAAATCCAGATCTAAATGTGGAAGTTAAATATCTAGTTTCTAGTTTTCCCTTTGAATATGCGTATGAAACTGCTATCTTAATATATAGCCCTGGACAGTGGTGAATCCTAAGGCATTTTTTACAAACCTATGAAATGATATGGACTTTGGAATCTCTTCTAAGTGAAGTGAAATTGTCAGATCTGCAAATTGTGTATAAAGAAAGAAACAGCAAAAAAGTCTGTATCTCCATGTTCAGTAGCCTTCTATGGATCTTGATATTTTAGAGTATACCTAATTATATTTTATTTGGGTCTTTGATAGTTTTGTCCTTTACAACTGTGTGGCTGTATAAAACAAAACAGCACGTCCCTTGGTCTCCCTAGTCTAGCTTGTCTTAGTCTTCCTAGTTTTTCTTTCTAGTTTTTACATTCTGAAAAATGCTGAATGATTCTTTCCTGTAGAATACCTTCATTTTTTTCTTAACTTTGTTAACTACTTGTTACTCATTTTTCCAAACAAAGGAACGTAAACTCTGTATGGAGAGAAGCTTTTCTATACATCAGGTAATCCTAGTTGCAATCTGTTGTAGCTCTCCTCCTTCTGTGCCTTTGTGCAGAAGAGGGGATCAGAGGTGTGCTTGATACTCACCTGAACTTATGAAACAGCAGAACTCTGTTGTTGTGCTTTCTTCCTTTCCAAAGGACTCCTAACATCCTGTATGCTGTCTGACTGTTACGCATCATTAGGATGATGTGTTCATGGGGTTTAAAGGTCTATTGCAAGGAGGAACTAATTCTCCTGGCCCATGGATACATAGGGCCACATAACCTGATTTCAGAGGAATTTATGTCCTCCAGAGAGCAGTTTAGACAACTAAAATTGCATACCCATATTTTGATTCTACAGTGCAATGAAGGTGCCTCAGTGTTCCTGAGGGAGAACTTCCTGTCAGCCAGCCAATAGTCAGTATCACACACCTCAGCTCACTAAAAATTTAGATGTTCTTGTTCTTGCCTTCAGTTTCCTGCTTTCAGTAATAATGCAACATAAAGTATCAAGTTATTCTCAAAAGAAAGAACCAGAAACTATCTACTAGCACTATCTGATAGGTAAGTCACCTCTCTCTGTTTTCTTCTTTGATACTTAAAGAGTTTCTGGGGAAATGTTGTGGAAACTTCTAGGTCAAAGAAAGAAGCCTATATTTGCTTTTGGGTTCCAATATCATTAGACTGTATGGGCAGAAGATGGTCCAGGTTGCTGCTTAAGGTTAGAATCGTACACCTCCATTTCAGTTCAAGCAGTGTTATTGAATATGGGCCAAGAAGTTTAAGCTAAAGTCTTAGTATCATTAAGTTATACAAAGAATAGCTCAACTACAATCAAATACTTATTTCTTGGCTTGTGGCTGTCCTTTCACTCTCGGAATGAATAAAATATAGCCTGACCAAACAGAGGTTGTGAGACAAGTGCAAGCTCTATTTAAAGGTTAACCTGATTTCTCTCTCATAGCAGTTTTATGGTCATTTAGCTGCATTGACTTTGGTGAAATAAGTCCTGATTTACAGCATGGCTTCAGAACTTGTTTAAAGCTGTGCTAAACAATAGCAATGTTGGTGCTGGGTCTTTGGGAGCAAAGCGTATTTCTGTTGTGCATGACATAGTACTATCATACGGAGGCCCTAAAGAAAATTATTATTAATTTTTGATCCATAGAGAATCAATTTTCAAGGAATTGCTTAGGTTTCTTATTTGTTGCCTTTTATGATATAATATCAGGTATCAGGTGGGTTTTTTTCAGTGATTTATCATATACCAAGGAATCCTGGGGTTTCAAATCAAATGTAGAGGTCAGATGTGTACAGAGTCCATAATTCTGTATATTTTTGGTTAGAACAGACACCCTCAACTTGAAATGAAATCTCAAAAATGTCATCAAATCTAAAACAAAAAACCCAGCTACAAAACTGAGAACTAATTATTTTAAGAACTACTTGGAAATGAGTTTACTTCTGTCAACCCTCCAAGTGTGATTTTTTTTTTCTTTCTTCATTTCTTCGCACTCTATACTCCCATTTCTTCAGTTTGACAACATCCTTTCCTGTGCTGATGCTTCCCTCTTATTAACTTCCAAGTGTAGAGCAGATAAGAAAAAACATAGGAATGAATGCATTTGATAAAGGAATGAGAATCACCGGGTTTAGCTTGACTCATGTTGACACAAAATGTTTTTACTGTGGGAAAGCTAAGCTAGCCAAACACAGACTTGCAGTCTGCTTCACTGTGAGTTAGATGCAACTCTGCCTGCTGAAGCTCTCCTTTAGCAACTTTAGCACATGTGCACTGTGGATATGGAAAAGCACTTGTGCTTTTGATGTCTCTTGTGTATCTCTTAAATTGTCAGTGCTCGCCTTTCACAGTCCTGTCACTGGGAAGATGTAGAAGGTTCTTTTTTGTGAGCCAATCCTTATCTTCTTATCCAGTGCAATAGGCATGTCCTTTGGAGAACACGTCAGCTAGCCTTCTCCCTTCTCTTGCCCCATAACATAATCTGAATTGGGGCAGGAGCATCAAGAATGCAGTGCAGTGGTGAAAAGGTGGATTTGTTTCTTGAGAGATGTCATTGTTTCTCAGTTCCCAGCAGCAGAATCCTTAAACTAATGATTTTTCCAGAACATGTAAACCAGCTAAGCACAGGACTCAAGTTCATGCTGTGATGATTTGGTATTGTGTTATAAGGATTTCTAGCAGGGACAATGATTTGCAACATCATGTTAAGTATAATAAAACCCAAAACCATACTCCCTTGTCTCTCACAAAGCCAACCTTCATCATGGTTATCTGGTGGATCTTGGATTACTTACAGATGTCTATCTGTAGATAGACATCTACATTATAAGGGGGCTTATAAGGATTCTGGGGAGGGACTCTTCATTAGGGACTGTAGTGATAGGACAAGGGGTAATGGGTTAAAACTTAAACAAGGGAAGTTTAGATTAGACATAAGGGAGAAGTTCTTTACTGTGAAGGTGGTGAGGCGCTGGAATGTGTTGCCCAGAGAAGTTGTGAATGCTCTGTCCCTGGTGGTGTTGAAGGCTGGATTGGACAGAGCCTCTGGTGACATGATTTAGTGGGAGGTGTCGCTGCCCATGGCAGGGGGGTTGGTACTTGATGATCTTAAGGTCCTTTCCAACCCTACTTGTTCTGTGATTCTGTGTCAGGGTTGGACTTGTTCCAGCAGCTGCATGTGCTTCTGATGTTGGGGACACCAGAGCTGCACACAGTGCTGCAAGTGGGGTCTCATGAGGGCGGAGCAGATGGGCAGGATCACCTTCATTTGCCTGCTGCTCACACTGCTTTTGATGCAGCCCAGCACACAGCGGTTTCTAGGTTCAAGTGCACACTGAAGCTGCTCATGTTTAGTTTCTTACTGACCAACAAAAATCCTGATTTTTTTTTCCCTCTAAAAATCCTGACTTTAGGGAGGGGATAATTTTTTTTTTTTTCATGTACCTGGCTTGCTGGGAGACAGCCACACACCTAAGGTGTGTTTGTCCAGTGGTAGCTGTGCTGCTCAAATGTGAAAGCATGGAGGGTAGATTCTCCCTGACTTCAGTGGGTTCTGGAGTGGGTCCATGAGGAATGCTACTGTTTTCAGCACTTCTCTTGCTCTGGCTAAGACCAGGCAGACTGAGATACGAATGTTGTTGCAGCTGGCACTACTATATTTAAGCCACATGTTGATGATTTTTGCTTAAACAAGAAGATCTTTGTTCAATATATTTTCTTCCATCTAGAACCTACTGGGTTTTGTGTGATGCTTTAAGTAAGAGTTTCTATTTTTAATGTTGTTAATGGTATACTTGGGATTTATATGATATCATAGTTTGTGTTTATAAAAAAGACTATATTTATTGTGTAGCCAGCTTTATAGTAACAGAGGACTAGCCCTAATATGGAAACAAATTGGCGTATTCATTCTTCAGTTGTTATCATTTTATATTGTGGTTGGTATATTTACTTCTAGGTTTCCTTCAGTCCATGCCCTGAATAACTGTTTTCCTTAGAATGTGATGAACTGTGTTGCTTTTATGAGAGCGGCATGGTTAAATTCTGTTACTTCTATCACCCTGATATGTGCCTTATCTCACTGCCAATCTTTGGACTATGCACTTGAATGTTGGCTTCGGCAAGATTAGAAAGGAAAGGGAAACCTAGTCACACTTACTACATCTAAACTGTTAAATATAATTAGTTAGAGACTTTTTTCCTAGAGACAAGCTGACATGAAAGAGCTTGCATTCACACAGCTAAACTCTTTTATCCTCCAAATGATAGTAGGCACATCCAAAATACTTGTTGGGTATGATCCCTGATGCAGGTTAATACCCAAGCTATCCTTTGGCATTGTTTGTAAGAGCAGAAGCAGGTTTATGCCAAATATATGCCAAGGACCAGTTGAGCAGTACAGATGGTGTCAGGTCCATGCCTTGCTGGTCCTCTTAAGTTTATTTAGTGTCAGAGTGAAACCTGCCAGGAGTCTGCAGAAATATCCCTGTTGGCCACAGTGACAGAAGCCACTGGGGTGGATAATCATTAGTTTTTTCACCCCCTTCAGTCTAGATTCTTTATTCTCTCATTCTGCTCTTTACCAAATGAGTACTGAAATGAACATTTTTTTTTAGGTCTCATAGAATTTATTGGATTGTTAAATGGAGTTATTGCCTGCTCAAACTTGGTGTTAATCTTGAACTACTGAGAAGCTTTTTACAGAGCTGATGCTCTGGGGAAAAAAAAAAAAAAAAGAAAATCTCTTCCCTGATGGAGGATCTCCTATGGCTTTGAGCAAGTAACCAAGATCTTCTGTGACTCAGCACTCCACTTGGATAAAAGAGTAAAAAGCAGTGAGGTGCAAACTCACCAATCACACCAGCTGCTCAAGGCCACATAAGCCCACTACACTGGTATGAACATAAAACCTCCTTTTATATCAGTGGCAACTTATTTCACATGTCGGGGAAGGGAATTTATTTTAAAACCTGTAAAATGGCCATGGCTGCATTCATCCCCATATCACAGTTGGAGCTCTGGGGGTGGGTTTGGATAAGCCTGGAGCGTCCTATATTGTGAGATAGCTTGGGGAACTGGTGCTCTGTATTTCTATTGCTGACTTTGTGCACCTGACTTTGTGCAATAATTGGTACCTCAATTATTCCATGTAACACTGTGGTCCTTCACAGTACTATGTTTTACTACTGCCTGCAGCAATGTAAATAAGAATCGAGCAATTCACGCTATAATCTTTTACTCAATTCTAAAGATAAATGGCAAGGAAGGCCAAGTGAGTTTAAAAAGCTCATCATACAAAATTATTATGTTAGGCCATGCTGTATTACTGAGGTTACAGAAAATTACCTAGATGTATTGAATTAAACCATGCTTTTCCAATGATCTCAGAAGCAGCAGCAGAATTGTGACACTTTAATTGTTGTATGATCAGTTTGGTAGTAGCTACTATACTGAATTGCTGTTCAAAATGAAAACCTGTATTGTTTTATCCAGAGGGTTTCTGTTTTCTAGTACTCGCCTTTCTTGATAGAATTACTGGAGCTGACGAGTACTTATTTCAATAACATTAAAGCTAATACGTATTTTGCCTCACTTTGCTACTGACTTAGAGTGTGCTGTTAATTAATGTGGTCATTTGAAGTGCAGCACCTTGCTGAACTATGAGAACCTCATTGTGTGCTTCCACCCAATGTTCCTTTTAGGGTAGAAAGACTCTTTGTTTCTTAATTGACCTATTCATGGATCAGTCTCATGAAAGAGGCTATGGATCCCAATACATACACAGTCATACCTGGCCTGGGTTGTGTGACTCTGTCGTGGTTTAAGCCATTTACCTGGAAACTGTTGTTATTTTTCTGAGTTGGATTTTGAAAAGCAGGATGTATGTCAAAGCAGAGCAGAAACATTTGACCTAATCTACCTTTGGCTCCCTTTCCCTTCCCTCTCTACGGTGCTCCTTAAGCCTGAAACATTCTCACATAGATGCTTGCATATGGCAGTAGCTCTACTCAGACTTAGTGAGACCTTTGCATCAGCTAAGGTTTGCAAAGCCGTAATGCATTTACTTTTTCAGCCTGAGAAACTGAGGAGGGCTTGAATCTCCCTCCTACTGATAACGGTGATGTTGGAAGTGCTCAGTGCATTCCGGGGCATAGCCCTGAAGGCTGTGGGTTAGACAGCCACTAGCGATCCTTTGGAAGTACATGCAGATTCCTTTGGTCTTCACTGGGGAAAAGCCTGGGTCTCCATTAAAAACACAAAACAAAAGGAAACGAAAGAAACCCATCACAAAAACCCCAAACACAGTAGTCGTAGTGTCCCACATGATACATTAAAAAGCCTGTCTCAAACCAAGCACTGAATCTGAGAATCATTCAGAATAAGCCAGAGGCTTGAAGCTTGACCCAGAGACAAGTATCTCCATGGTCTTTTTGTGGACTGAAGGGGTGCAGGCTCTGCCTATGTGTGATTGGGCTGTGATGTGTGAGGATGTAGCCCAGTGGCCTGAGCTGGTATTCCCTGCCTGCTGGCAGAGGGTATCACCACAGTCTCAGTGCTTATTCACACTGTACAGGCTCTGAGCTGTGCTATGCAGCCATTACCCTAGGCTTCATCTCAGGATCCTTTTGATCCTCTTAGCTTTTTTTTTTTTTTTTTTAAAGCTGGGTCCTTTCAGCTTATATTCCCTCTCTAGAAATCCACTCTACTTTTTTCATTCCCTTTTACTTCCACTGCTGAACTTGCTATGCTAAACACCCCACTCCACCATCTACCCACCCGATGTGTTTATATTTTCTAATAGTTGAGGCACGTTGTGCTGACTTGCCTGGACAGAGCTTCTTTATCACAGAGGTAAACATGATGTTCCCCTCAAATAGAGTTTCTATCATGTGTGACCTTTCATCTTGAACTGCCATGACTGTTTTTTTATTAATGCTGTATCGTGCTGCTTGCAGAAGCCAGGAAAGAAAATCTTTTGTTTAAAGATAGAATACCTCTAAAGGACATGATGCAGTCTTGTTTTTAATCCAGCTAATTAAAGTCTGCATGTGCAGTGTAACTGAGAACGCAGCCTTCGCCCACCACTTTCCCACAGGCAGGGAATAAAGGCCTTTAGTACAGCAGCAGCTAGACACCCTTGGATAACAGAGAACAGAGCCCACAATTCATCGCAGCTTTCCGTATCATATCTGCAAATGGCTTTGCCCTCACTTCCTCCCTCCTTTCTCTCCATGGAATCACTTACTGTAGCTATGTGCCTCTATACCTCACTTCAGAATGTAATCAAGTTAAAAATATGTTAGCTTGTGTTTCTCTATGCTCCAATGAGCTCTTAATATCATTAATTTCCAGCAAAAATAAAGGAAAAAATAGAAAGAAAAGAAAGAAAAAAAGACAAAAAAGGGGGATGAGGAAAGAACAAGTGTCTGTTGCTAATCAAACATGTTTATGTTAAAACTGTTCTGCTAAGAACTGAGTAACACAGTTTAGCAGTTCACACTTGTGTATGTTTACTATGTAGGTTGCTTTGGTTTTGTTGGATGGTTGTGGTTATTACTGAGACTGCTTTGTGTGTGTGTGTGTGTGTGTGTGCATGTGTCAGAGAGGGTGCCATGGAGCTCTTTTTGTGAAACGCTTCCTTGGTTAGTTTTTCACTTGCTTTTTGTTGGGTAACTGAACTGAGGAAAGGAGGAGGAGGACGAGGGCAGCTGAGGGGAAGAAGCAGCGAGGGTAAAATGGGAAGCACTAGAATTGAGCCTTCACCTGTTTTCTCTTTCTTCAAGTCATGTTTTTTATGATGGCGATGAGGTGAATGTGCCAGAGGATTCAAAACTTGGGAGGAGATTCTACAACATGAGTAGAAAACACATTTCAGCACACATAATGCCCTCCCCCCATTCCCCAGCAAAGCACACAAACAGGCTTTCTGTGGGCATTCCCTGGTAACCTACACAAAGAGCTGTTCTAACAGCTGTGCCTGCAGCTAAACACCATCCACAGGCTGCTGCAGAAAATCACCATTTTAATGCATTCACTTTCCTGACTCAGATTCAGGGAACTCGACTTACAGTTGTTAAAAAGAAGGGATTTTAAGTCCTGAGTAAACATGCAACATCTCGGGGAAATTACTGACTTGATTCGTCTGTAATGAATTATTCATATGTAGTTGTACTCAGGGAATTATTAGAGATAAAAAGTGGTATTTGGTAATCTAATAAATCTTCTGAGGTGAGAACAGCCTAACTAAAGCACCTAACACTGCATTTGTTTAATACCAAGGTATTTCAATAACAGAGGACAGAACAATCAAAAGACACCAGAAGTACTGTCCTGCCTATCTATTAAAGAAAGTTGTGTTGATCAAGTACAATAGTGCTTTTTATCACAACTTGGTTATCTTATGCTGACCTCTATAATCAGAAATAAAGAGATCTGTAAGTTTCTCTGCTCTTAGTTCCTATGGAAGGGTAAGATTAAATAAGTAGATATCTCTATACTTATATAATCTTATATATTTACATAACATCATGAAATTGCAGTAAGCATAAATTTTTGTTTTACCCTGGAATTAGTGTCTAATCTATATGTCTAATCTATAGAACAGTGA
Source organism: Psilopsiagon aymara (assembly GCA_024733675.1). Taxonomy (NCBI): domain Eukaryota; kingdom Metazoa; phylum Chordata; class Aves; order Psittaciformes; family Psittacidae; genus Psilopsiagon; species Psilopsiagon aymara. The sequence continues at coordinate 22,965 of JANRGW010048769.1, forward strand.
TAGCCAAGAAGACACCTGTATTTTACCAATATAAGATTTTCTTTCATATTTTGACAAAAATAGTCAATAGTTGCTCTTCAATAGTGACATCTGCTTTGGCACAGTAAAAAGGTTGTTAATATGAAGTCACTTTTTTTTTATGAGTGTTTGCATGTTACGTTAAGCAACATCAGATTTAGAGAGCTTTGTGTATTCAACTTTTCTAATCCTAATAATTACATCATTCTTTTATTGTTACTTAGCAGCCTTCCTTAAGAAATAAAATTAATCTGTATTTTGAGGAGGCACTTTAATGTTTTTATGGGCAGATATGATGTTATATAATGTCCTGTAATTCCATGCAACTAAAAACATAAATTAGGGTGGTGATAAATATTTTTGTCACTAACAACTGTTGTTGTAGAGCACTTGTTATGCAGAGGTGCATAAGAGCTGAAATCCAACTACATTGCTATGCTAGTCACACATGACAACCAGCATGGCATAAATTCCTTCTCAAAGCTAGTGAAGGATATGCTGAACATCAGGGCGTGCTAAAGGTCAAGCTTAATAATGGGTCATAAGTCTCAGATCCCCACAGAGACCACTTAGTGTATTGGAAATGAGGATGCCTTTACTAAGTCCCTGAACTACTTCATGCAGTAAAAAGCTTCATCTAAAAAGTTCAGTTTATGATAGGACCCAAAAGTGTTTAGGAGGTTGTTCTCAGTGCTCTTAAAGAAAAAGAAGATGGAAGTGGCATTCTTTCATCTTGCGCATGGGACCTGATGTTTTGGTTCACCTCTGTCACCAGCAGCCATTTGCAGGGATTCCTCACTGGTGAGACCATGGAAAGTAGAAATGTGAGAAGAGGGCATGCCTGAATTCTTAAATCGTTTTCAAGGTTTTCAATTTTCTCTGTTTATTTTGAAGTTTTCAAATTTTCATTGTTTGTATCTCTACTTGTTATGTCCTGAGAATCTTTGGCACAGCAAATATATACTGATCTTCCAGAGTGAAGAGCAGATTTTGCGCTGAGTGAAAGTCAAGAAAACTCAAGAAGCTACTGACAGTTATTTAAAATGTTCAGCTATGGCTACAGAAAGATCCCTTTGAAATGACCATTCCTCTTTGCTATACTAACCTCATATCAAAACAAGTACTTTGTGTTGTGAAAAGAAGTGAAAACAATAATTGTGGTTAAATTTCTTTTGATGCTGCAAATTCCTTTCAAAAATCTAATTCTCAAATTTCACTGTGTCCCTTCCAAAAAAAAGCTATTTAGCCCAATTGTACAAGAGTGTTTTATAGGGCTAACAAATGAAGGGCCAGTTAATTACGCCCTTTCTACAAATGCTGAAGACCATGGCAGCAATGCCTCACCAGAACTGATGATTCAGGAGGACAGCAGGAGCCAGCTGCTGATTACAAACAGAAACATGAGTCACTCTCTCTCTGATTCTTAAATAAACCCAAGCCAAACTAAAACAATAATATGATTAGAAATTAATTTCTCTACCCTCAGAGTAGAGGAAGAGAGTGGCTGCTCATCTGTTCTGGTAAAATAACTTGGTAAGTTTATTACTGGTGGTAAATGGTGTAGCCACATTATGCTGGAAATGGAAAAGTAGTGCTGCTGAAGCCAGATTTTACCTATTGAGAGTAATCATAGACTCATAGAACAGTTAGGGTTGGGAAAGACCTTAAGATCATCTAGTTCCAACTCCGCTGTCATGGGCAGGGATACCTCGCATTAAACCATGTCACCCAAGACTCCATCCAACCTGGCCTTGAACACTGCCATGGCTGGAGCTTTTGCCACTTCTCTGGGCACCCTGTGCCAGCACCTCACCACCCTCACAGAAAAGAACTTCTTCCTTATATCTAACCTGATATTCCTGAACTTTCCCTTTTTAAGTTTAGACCCATTACCCCTTGTCCTAGCATTATAGTCCCTGATGAAGAGTCCCTCTCCAGTATCCTTATAGGCCCCCTCAAGACACTGGAAGCTGCTCTGAGGTCTCCACATAGCTTCTCTTCTCCAGAAAGAACAGCCCCAGTGTTCTCAGCCTGTCTTCATACAGGAAGTGTTCCAGCCCCTGCTCATCCTTGTAGCCTCCTCTGGACTTGCTCCAACAGCACCATATCCTTCTTATGTTGAGCACATAAGAATGGGTGGACCATCTCCAGAAGATAACAGGAGAACTGGCTATCCTGGATTTGGAGAAGGCTGAGGTTCTCAACAACTTCTTTGCCTCAGTCTTCACCAGTGTTGTGGTTTACCTTTTACTGCTGTTCTTTAGAAATACATGCATACATATATGTAGCCTTTTTAATTCTCTCAGAAATGGGAGCTGGACTACATCTAGCTAAACAATTATTAATGTGACTAAAATAATTCAGCATTCATCCCACTTTTATGACCTTTTTTGTGTACTAAATTTGGATTCATTTCTCTCCTCAGGCAGGCAAGTACTATGTTTATGTATGGCCTAACACTTCTCCCTATCACTGCAAGAAGATTTAGATAATCTCCACATTTGCACCAGGCAAGGCAGGACTTTGGTAGCAGCATCCCATTTGCTGCCACTGCAAACATGGGTTCCAAACAGCTGAAATGTGGTAGATACATCCCTGACAGTTTAAACCTATGGGAAAATGGAACATCTCTGCAAGTTTCAGTTCAAAATTTATCGAGCATCAGATTTGGCATCATTTATTTTTCAGAGCTAAACATGTGAGTAATTAGAAGGAAGTACTTCTTGGACGCAGGTAGTTACTGAATTTTAACTCTGACAGCATCTTTAGGAAACAGCACAGAGGTACAAGACATACATCAAGCCTACTAGCCCTTTGCCCAGTGGAAAAGCCATTTTGTGGCATCTAGGGATAGGAAGAAGCAAAAAAGATCGAGTTCAACAAAGCACATGTATGTACTTTCTGACTGAATTCTACTAAAATATCAAGGGATTAAGTGATAAGTAATGTAGCAAGGCACACACTGAAAGTAATTTTCAGATGTGCTTCCAATCAGCTACTTTTTTTTTTTTTTTTTTTTTTGAGAGAGAGAGAGAGAACATAATTTTAACCTTATTCTTTATACCTGCAAGCTAGTTACCTGGATTAGTCTAATGGTTAACATGTGTCCTGTCTTTTCACTCTCCTTCCTGCCACCACTGCCTGTGGTGACACTGGGCCTTGGTGCTTAGAGATTGGATTTAAGGTGCTGTGATCTTTGCTTATACATTACAACATTTATGATCCTGTTTCCTTGGTTTTGCTTCCAGAAATCTATCAACAAACCTTTTCGGGTGTTTTTTTTCATCATCTGCCATTTTTTTCTTCTGTAAAATAATAGCTGTCACATCCTGAAGCTCAGTAGCTGGCCTTTATGTAAACCTGAAAATTCAGCTCAAAATTCCTTGAGCTTTGTTTAATCCCTGTCTCTGGATTAGCTACTTTCTTATAATTTCTAGTTATAGCATTTTCCTTATTTTCTGTCACAACTGCTTTGCTTCAGATTTTTAATTTCTAACTTTGTTCTTTTTTGTATTTTTAAACGCTTAAAACCTCCTGATTCCACTTCTCATCATCATGATTTTTCAGACTTTGCTTCTCACATCACAAATTTTTTTAAGAGTCTATTTCTGCAATTACTATCCCTGTGGATGGATTTTCTTTGTCTTCCATTTGAATCTGGTAAATAATCTAACAAAAGTTTGTGTTTGTGTCACTTTGATAGTTTAGTATCTCATTTCTTTCTTCTTTTACCAACAGCCAAAGGTCATTATTGCTTTCTATAGTAAAGAAGAAAATTATGAGCCATTCAAGCTAAACTGAGGCTCTGGAGGGACCATAGTCTTAGAAGCAGTGAATTTAAGGGGCAAATGGAAACTTTCTTAGTGTAATGAAACATAATAAACTCCTATGAAGTGCATTTTTAAAAATGACAAGTGCTAATTAATCGTGGTTTGAACATAGCACATGAGCTGACTTTTCAACTCTGACCTTGACTCAATCAGCCGGTGAAACACCATTAATTCAAATATTCTTTAAATTCTTATTTTTTTATTTGTTACCTTGATGAAGGTCATAGCATCAATTTAAGCAGTTTTAAAACTCCTCTTTCAATTTCTAAGCATTTAGACTGGGAACAAATCCTGCTGAAGTTTCTGGGAGCCAACCCCATGGCCCACAGGCTGGGAGAGTTGCTCCTTCCATTCTTACCATAGCTCTGGTATCCTGCTTTGTCTCTATCAGGTTCATTATGAAAATGAATTGTCCTTTGTCAATATGTTGTTGGTAGATTTAAGTAGTTCTTAGCAGACCAGCGATACACAGGTTTTCTCTGCAGAGGTCCTGCTGCGGAGACTCGGTAGCATACTGAACACCCAGCTGTTGTATTATATTGCTTTTGAAGACTATTTCAAAGTAGTGCGCTAAATAACCAGTAAGAGACTCTCCTAAGTAAAGGTACAGCACTTGCTGCCTCCAGTCTTCTGGAAGAGCAGTTGTTTTCATGCAGTTTAAAATCTTAGTTTCTTCACAACTTCCTTGCCTTGTGGGTCTGGTAAATTGTTTATGTTTCCTGTATAGGCAATTCAAAATCAGGGACCTACTCCTCTGTGTTACAAAACCAACTAACCAAAGACAGACAACAAGAAGTAGGTTTGAGATTAGTAATCTCCTGATGTTATGAGCAAGGAAAACTGATCCAAGAAAATAACTTAGCTCTCTAATCATCTGCCTCAGCTTTTCTTTAGGCCTTTCTTTAGGCCTTCCTGATCAAACACAGCTACCAGCTGTTGTGCAGGCCTTCTACTTCTGATGGCCTTACTGGTTTGCTTTTTCACTAGCTCTCAGCTTCTGATAAACTCTCCTATTCATGCCCCAGCTTCCTATTTCTGATATGCAGAACACACATCAGAACAAGTGTCCTAACTAGAGATGAAATATAACGAGAAACTACAAGAAGTGAGAAAGGAGAAATACAAACACTGATTCAGTATGAGTGTTAGGATGTTAAAATTGAGATTCTAGAGATTCAGTTGTCATGTAAATGAATCTGAATTTTGTTGTTATTGTTGTTAATATAACATTCTCCAAGTTGCAAAAGACTTGGTAAACACATGGCTGTTCCTCATTAGTGGTGGCTGTCACTAAAATTAATATGTTGCTGAGTGTTCAGTTTCTGTGAAATGTGGTTGAAACATGAGCAGCTTACTCAACGCAGAGCTCCAAGTCAGATGTTTTCAGAGGGGATGTTCCCCATTATGTAATGAGAGAGAACCATATGGAGCATGTTACAAATCAAAATACTGATTGATGAAGTGCCTGTGGTCAGCTTTCTACAGAAATGAGAATTTTGAATGTGTTATCACATCAGCGTGGAACTGATTTTGCGTACAATCACATTCCCGTTTCATTCCTTTTTCATTTCATAGACTCACATGTGCTGTTCCAGATGATGCTTATAGCAAACAGAACCTCAGACTGAAGGAAATAAAGCATCAGGCTTGAGCTCTGAAGTTTCATTGATTTAGCCCAGTTCACAGAAGCCAAATAAGTCTGAGTTTGTTCGCACAGCTGGTAGGCTATAAAAACTCTTCCTCCCCATAGCAAACTTCTCCCCTGCTTCCTAAAGCTGGAAGAGCAGCTGGAGCATGCTGGTACTGGGAGGGAGAAGTGGGGTCACCTGGTAAGGCAGGGTGGGACCAGTGAAGGTTTGAATTTATCAGACTCCACTTTGAATTTATCAAACCTCTACTTTGGCTTCCCAAAAATATATGCTTTTCTTTTCACACTTAGCTTATCTAGAGGGGTTCATTAAGGAAAGACGACTGTTTCATGCTCACTTCACTGTGAGATTGCTTGATTTGTTTGCATTCAAGTTACTCATTACTCTAGCTTCAAGTTTCAGGTTTGTTTCAGCTACGGTGACCTCTTCTGTTTTACACAGAAAGCAAACAGGGCTGGTCATACAAAATGTGTGTAGCTATTCACTAATTACACAGATTGCAGGTGAATGTATGTCTGATTCATAGCACATTTAAAGAAAAGTCTATAAAATGGTATATTTAGAAACTTAGGTCAAAGTATCTAGCTCTTCCTTTTTTGCCAAACTTACATTCTTAAATTATGCCTTAGTAAAAGCCTAAACAGGAATAGACTTAGACACATATTCAGCACAGTGTTATGAGCATGTGAATATTTATGTTTCTGAGTTCCCAGTGTGAGATTAATTACAGTGATAGGAAGCATCAGGTGTGAGAGCTAGGTCTTGCTTTCACCTTGACTAATGCAAATACACTTAAGTGAAAAGGATTGCTTGGTTTGCATTAGCATGGCTGAGGCTACAGTTTGGCCCAGGACCTGCAAATCTAAAAGTAAGGGGAAGTAAAATTAAATGTCTACTAATGCCTGGAAAGGTGAAGTGCTTAAAACTGAAAATGAGGAGAGACAAATATCAGGCATTCATTTAAAGCCCATGGATAAATTCTAGAGTCTAATTTTTCATAATCTTTTTTCAGATTATTCAGAATTATTCAGAATGCACAATCCTTTGCTGAATTATCTTATAACTAAAGCTTTGAGGCTTATAGCAGGAATCAGAACTGTCCCTTCCCTTCTTCAATGAAGGGGGGGGGGAGGCGGGGGGGGTGTTTGGTTTTTTTTCTTTTTCAAAGAAGTAGCTCTGACAAACTGTTTTCCAGGGTTCTGATTTCTGCCCTTCAGACTCCTATGGATGTTCTTGAAAACACAGAATTAATGTACCTTGCTGATAAGCAATGTGATGTTTTCACTTTATTCATGGCAGAAATCTGCATGGGTGTGTATGCAAGCAGTGTTTGAATGCTTTATTAATTCAAAGGATAATGAATGTAAAACTAAATGAGGAAACATGTAAAAGCAGCTGTTGAACGATATCAGATTTTAAGCTATCTGTAACCTTCATAATTTAATTACTTCAGTGCTCCTCCTCTGTTATTAAATATATAATGCAGACATAATGATAGTAATGATTGGTAACTATCTGAGATTCTACCACCTTTCAGATATTTATATCAGGATACTAAAAGTTTTTGATAGAGATGGTTGGTAATTGGCAACCGATAACAAACTTTTCATGGGGCTGAAGGTCTTCATGGCAGGAGGAATGCTGAGAGAGCTACAACTGTCTTTCAGCTCACCTTTCTCATGCACAGTCTTCTAGACAGACACTACAGACCCTACCTGTCTTCATGGCTCTTTATACCAGAGCCATGAGCTCTGCTGTAGCAATTACACTTTTGTTACTGTCCGGAAATGCAAGTTTGGGTTTAGTTCAGAAGCACAGATCAGAAAGACTCACTGAGCCAATGTCTGGCATTAACTCCAGATTCCATGTAATCCTGGGAGTCTTGCAGGACCAAATGCCCCAGAGTCCTCACTGCAACTGCTCCCCCAGCCTAAGACAAGCAATAGAAGTGATCCTTATCTGGATAGGAGAGCTGCTCAGATAAAGAAAGGGCAATGCTAACATAATTTTCTCAGGTATCTCCAAGAGAACTGCCAGTGTAGGACATTTCCATAGTACACTGTTTAGCCTGGGATAGACGACTGTGGCTTTGGTGCCAGGAAGATTAGTACTGCACTGGGTGCCTACTACTAGCACGGGCACACAAGCTCATTTCTAACAATGTAGCCGTAAGGTAATTTTTGTGAATTCTAGACTTATGCTATGGCATAAAGCAAGAGTTTGGTTTCCTGGCTCTTAAAGCTGCTCCAAGCCAGGGCTGAGCTGGCTTGTTGTCCAGACTCCTATCCATGCATTTGAGCTGCTCTCCTGAGCAGGAGCTAACACTGAGGTGCAAGTGTGGTAAACAGATTTAAAGAGATCAGTTATCTGAAGGCTGAAGCCACCTGTTTCCAGTGCTAGGCACAATCAAACTGATAGATTATCAATAAATTTGAGGTTTTCCCTAAGAAAAGGAAATTCCCCTTTCTCTCTCCACTGAAAGTTTCTAAGCTTCTAGTAAGATCTAAATCAGGGAATTAAGACTTTATATATTATTGATTTTTTTCTTCTCCAAGACTCAGTTTGTTCTTACATACATGAAGAAAACAGCATAGTTTTGTCTCAGATAAAAAGTGCTTAGACAGCACTATATGTATTGCTATAGCTGTTACCATTTTTCCAGAAGTATGCGTTATGGAGAGAGAAGAGTTGCCAACATAATCAGCATTATTACAGAGCTCTATTTCCTTTCATTATTTTATCTTCAGAATGGCTTGGTTCACATCTGCTTTTTTTTTTAACTTGATAATTCTTACACATTTCATCAACCTTAAAAATAATATTTTCAAAATGCTTAAGTAACTGAAGACCATCTCTCTTTCTCAGACATGATCTGGTGCTTACATATGGACCTGGAAAAGTTATTACCTGTCAAATCCTAATGAAACTGGTTTGGTCTAGACATCTAAGACTTCTAAGACTTGGTCTTTTATAAAAGACCTGGCACTAGTACAAACATTTAGGTTGCTGGTATGTGTTCTTGTTGAAAGCCATCCCAATATGAACACATTTATAGATACAAAGACATCCTATGTTGTTGTTTTCCTATAGTGTCATTTCCTTTCTTGATTGAAATAGGTGATACTGTGAAGTGTGCTCGTATAACTGCACCAATATTAAATGTTGTTACTACATCTGACATCTTGTTGAAAGTTGTGACATAGGCTCCTAAGTGCAGGTCTGTTTTGAAACCAACAGTTAAGGTCTAATTCCACAAAATGTGGAATGTTTCTTTTTAGATTGGGGCTTTTTGTCTTTTTGGTTCTCTTGAAGGTTTTTACATTTGGGTTTCTGCTACCAAATCAGATCAGGATTCAGACTTAGGACTTTGGGTATTATTATGTCTATCTCATAATAATATGACAAGGATTAGGAACAGTAGGAATTAGGCTTGAAGATTTTACAGCAGAAGTAGCTCCCACCAGAGATGAGTCCATGCTAATCTTACACTTTTTTCATGATGCTTATTTTGAGCTTCCTCAGAATTTTTGAGGCAGTCATCTGAGAACTGCAGAGCATGGCTGCCTCTAAAGTAAACAAGCGCTACTATATGTGGTGTGCAGATCAGATTGGGTATGTGTTCTAAGAATGTGCAGAATTAAGTCAGTTTTATTTAGTCACAGAACGGTTCCTTGCACATAGTAGCACCACATGTGACTCAACCCCAATGTTGCAAAACCATTAACCAGAGAGATTGAACACACAGATGACTCTTGTCCTTACAAGAATGCCAGTAACATGTCTATCACTGCCAATTATACTCTTCCAAAGCTCACATTAGTCATATGCAGGAAAATAATAACAAAAATCAAGCCTTAGAGACGGGGATGTTGCACAGATCAGTGTCAAAAGTGCTGCACAAGTACAGGTCGATGAAATCAGTTACTCTTCCCTTATCACCAATGCTGTGATCCTGTCATAGAAGGCCACCAGATTTGTCTGGCATGATTTGCCACTAGCGGAGCCATTTGGCTGTTGCCAACCATCTTGTTATTTTCCATATGCCTTAGCAGAGTTTCCAGGAGAATCTGCTCCATGATCTTGTGAGGCACAGGGATGGGACTGACTGAACTGTAGGTCACTGGGTCTTCCTTTTTTCCCTATTTTAAAAATTGGGTTATATTTCCCCTTTTCCAGTCAGTGGGAACTTCACTGGACTGTCACAACTTCTGAAATATGATGGATACTAGCATAACCACTTCATTCACCAGTTCCCTCTGGACCCATGGATGCATCTTATCAGGTCCCATGGACTTGTGCACAGTTAGGTTTTTAGATGGTCTCAAACCTGATCTTCCACAGTGAGCAGTTCTTCATCCTCCTATTCCCTGACTTTGCCTTAAGTGACTTGGGCAATGTAGCTGGAGCTCTTGCCAGTGAAGACTCAGACAAAAATGTCACTTCAGCCTTCTGCATGTCCCAGGTAATCAGATCTCCTGTTTCTTCACAGAGAGGACCCATATTTTTCCTTGTCTTCCTTTTATCACTGACAGACTTGTTGCCCTTGACGTCCCTGGCCAAACTTAATTCTGTCAGAACTTCAGTTTTCTAACCTGATCTCTGGCTGCTAAGACAATTTCTCTGTGTTCCTTTCAGGATACCTGTCCTTGCTGCCATCCTCCATAGGCTTCATTTTTGTGTCTGAAGTTGTCCAGAAGCTCCTTGTCCATCCCCCCAGGCCTCCTGACATTTTTGCCTGACTTCCTCTTTGTTGGGATGCATCACTCCTGAGCTTGGAGGAGGTGATCTTTGAATATTAACCAGCTTTCTTGGGTTCCCTAACCCTAACCTCTTCCCTGCAAGGCTTTATTGCATGGTACTCTACCAAGACCTCAAGAGGCCAAAGTCTGCTCTTCTGAAGTCCAGGGTAGCAAGCTTGTGGTGTTCCTTCCTTATCACCCTAAGAATCTTGAACTCTACCATTTCATGGTCACTGCATGTGAAGCTGCCTTCCAGCTTCACAATCCCCACCAGTCCCTCCCTGTTTGTCAGAACAAGGTTCAGCATAGTACCTCTTATTGTCTTCTCTATTACTTGGAGAAAGATATTATCATCAGCTTATTCCAGGAACCTCCTGGATTGCTTATGCCCCAATGTGGTATCCCTCCAATAGATAATGGGGTGGTTGAAGTCCTCCATCAGGATCAGGGCTTGTCAATATGAGGCTGTTTCTGTCTCTCTGTAGAGGTCCTCATCTGTTTGTGTGCCCTGTAGCAGATCCCCACTATAATGTTACCTGTTCTTGCCCTCCCTTTAGTCATGAGCCATAAGCTCTCAGTTGGTTCCTCATCTATCCCCGGGAGAGTGCACTCCAGCTGATTGCTGACATAGGGGTGACACCGACTCCTCATTTCCCCTGCTTGTCCTTCCTGAAGAGACTATATCCTTCTATTCCAACACTCAAGTCCTAAGAACCATCCCACCATGTCTCTGAGAAGCCAGTAAGATCAGCAGCCTGCAGGCGTGTACATGTCTCTAGCTCTTGTTTATTCCCTATACCATGTGTGTTTGCATAGAGGCATTTCAGCTGAGCCTCTGATGAAGCTGATTTATTGGCTGGAGTGGCAAGAGTTCCTTTGTGCTGTACTAAGCCACAATGAGTGGCACCTAAGTATTACAGCTGATGGGTTGCATATGTCACTCCAGAACTTCTCCCATCAGAGCACCATAGCAGGCCGTCAGGGAGCAACTTTGGGTCTGCTGATTCAGCACAAAAAATGAACCTGAGCTTCCCTATGACTGTCACAGTGTCAGCCAGCCTATATTGCGTTGATCTGCAGTCTCTGTCCTATTACAATATTGATTGTGTAACATTAATCATCTTTGCTTTTTAGGGGGCCATGCTATTCCCACCACCTTTTTCTTTTCTGGAATAATGTGGGGCACCTGCCCCCTCAAAAAATCGCCAACCCCCTTCTTTTTCTGACTTCTCATCTTTATGGTGCAAAGCCACCTTTGCTAGAAGGGCCAGCAGTTGTTGCGGACCCCATCATGCATTGTACAGTTTTACTTCTTTTTATCTCTTTGATATTTTTTGCCAAATTGTCTGATTGCTGAAAGGCATCAAAGACAAAAGCAGAATATAAAGCAAAGGTAGGACCTCTTTCTTTTTCTCAGGGCAGCTCAGGTCCCAAGATATCTGGAAAAAGAGGGCCTTTCTAAATTCTACAGCAAGAGGATGTTTTTCTGTAAATGTTCTCTCATTCTCCCTTGTTTTCAAGCATACATCTGATACAAATTAATCTGCAGGGTTTTTAGTCATTTCCCATCTGCTGCTGGGGTAAATTAGACTTGCTGATGTTGTTTTGGCCTAACCCTGAAGCAGCATGAAAAGAATGGCCCAGAGAGAGAGCAAGAATGTTCTCCTTGGCTCTTCTTCTACATACTCTCTGGCTCATTCAACAAAAAAATGAGTTCAGTTGGCTTGAAAGGCACTGCGAGATTGAAAATCCCTCTGTAGTGTCTTAAAGAACCAAAATTACTTAATTAATGTGGAGGCCATTATGTGTGGTTACCATATGAATGAGTAAGTGGACTGCCTGAGTTTCAGAGCAGGAAAGAGGAGAGGATATCTGAGGTCAGCCTTGTCAGAGTAAAGGAATCCTAAACAATAAGGACATTGGGTTAAGATTGGAGGAATAATTTGAAAGAGAGTCCTGACAGTGAGGTTAAATGAAGCATGGGAGAATATTAGTGGAGATTAGCAGTGCTGTGAAGGAAGCCAGAGCAGGCTGCCAATCACCCCTAAGCACAGGCAGCTTTAGCTGGGCTGCTGCAGACAGGAATTATGCAGAACACTGCTGGAGTTTTACAGAAAAGTATTTTCTTGAGCAAAGTTAAAGAGTTTCTCTTCCATCATCCTTTCATTGACTTCTGAAAGTGAACACTCTCTTTTTTCTGTATGGACTTACAGCAGAAGTAGACAAAACAGAGCCAGGGCTTTAAAAGCACTCTGGTGCTCTCAGTGTAAATGAAAGATTCACTTAGCACAGGGTTGTCATCATGCACATACTGCTTCGGATGAGAAGAGGATAAAGCCTAGGAGTTAATGGCCGGGTTTAGAGTTGAAGCCTGTGAAGAAACCAAGGAAATGTATTTGCTGACCTATACGATGAAAGGAATGTATACTGGTTTGCTGAAAAGTAGATTATCTTTCTGAAATAGGAAGATTGACAGTGATCTAAACTATACAGAGTTCTTTGAGGCCTTTTCAAGACTTGTTCTCCCTGGAGTCTTATTAGCCATAATTTCCAGAAAGCAGTACCTGCAATAGAACAGGCTCCTACAAGACAACATCCAAATGTAGGAAGTAAGATTTTGGAAGGTGCTGGCTCCAGCATTTTTCTAGGCTTTGGCTTCATTTGCTGTCTTGTTGAAACAGCATTCATACATGTTCTGCAGCAGCAATTCCTGACTGCTAAATAGTAGTTCCTAGCACTTATTTTTCTTACCAGCTAGAAACAGAATTATTAGTGGAAACAAGCAGTGAGAAAGTGAATCATCTCTTTGAAAATAATTCTACTGTATGCAAGTTTTCCAGAAGATAATGGACTAGATCTTGAGTAAGTTCTGAAAAACTATCCACAGAAGCCCAGGGTGAGACTTCCCAGAGCCTGTAGGAAGTCAGGGGTCATATTTAGACCTTGTCCTTCAGTTATAAGTAATGATCTCAATTGGCAGTTTAGATTGGTAGCACCTAACAGCCTTTGAGAATAGTCATTGCTTTGGTGTTAAATGTTGCCATGCTATGATGCCCAATAGCTGTCTGTGTGGACACAATCTTAATATCCATCTTTGGGAAGTTGCACTGTGACCTTCTCTACATCTTTGTTCCCAGAGACTGTAGGTAATCTTGTATAAGTGTAAGTCTCAGTCACTGTGGCAGCTCCTGTGGTGCCAAGGGAATCTGTGTGCCCAAATCCCCCCTGAGGAATGTTCTGACATTCTTAAGCTGCCTTGTGAAGAGGCATGCTTAGTATTTCACTGGTGTATGTCCCTAAAACATCCAGGTGCTTCTGGGAAGGAGGTGGGGCTTCATTCCTGACTCTTAATAATCATAATGATTTTCAAGTAACACCAAAGCTGGAGTCTGGCTGATGTGTTAAATTGGAGTGAATCAATTAAATCTGTACAAATGGTGCTTCACTGCATAAACTGTATTTCAGAAACAGATTGGATGACGTTTTTCAATGTTCCCTCTGCAGCAATTGTTTCATTCCTCTGCAGAAGAACAATTTAAGTAATTGAATTTTTCCTCAGGATAGGAAAAAATTACCCCCCTCCCAGCCCTTTCTTTTTTATTTTCCCTTCTATTAATTTAATTGAAACCAAAATTGTTTGAAATATGAAATACCGTTGGAGGCCTCCCATTACTGAGGCTGGAGCTGTGTGGGAAATACTTTCCTAACCTGAAAAAATGTGTGTTTTCCTAAACATTCTTGTTCTGCTCTGAGAGAAAACCAACCCCCTTTAAAAGCATGAGTATGTGTGCTTGTGTTTATGTATGGGGGTTAACTTCATGAGAGTGAGATGAAACCCCCCAGAAGTTTCAGTTTCAAAATACCTCCTTCCTTTTGGCTGAGCACTCTTCAGGTTAATGGGAAGGCCATCAGAAGTCTTGAAATTCGTAGGAACCAGGATGGAGCATGGCCCCCAAGTACTTGGCCAGACTGGTTTCAAAACATCCTTGCAGCCTGGGTGAGCAGGAACTGAATTAGCTTTGGAAAGCAATGTTGCTTTAGGAGACTGATGACTCACTAGTCACCCACTCTGTAGCTGTTATGCAGTGCTTCACTGGAAGCTTCACAAACTAGTGCTGACTAATATGTTCCACCCGGTCTGATGGAGTGAACACAAGTGGCTTAGGAACTACCTGTTGTGATGGAAATGAAGCCAGTCACAGCAGAATTGAGTCAGGAAGCCCTTCAGACAGAACCCCCCACTAAACGTGTGTTTCTGCATGTCAATTCTTATGACATAAAAAAGAAAATCACACCATATAAATGAGAAACAAAGATAAAGCCAGGATGATTTGTGTTTTTTTTTTTTTGTTTGTTTGTTTGTTTGTTTTTTTTTTTTTTTTTTTTTTTTTGTGGGGGGGGGGGTTTGGGTTTTTACTTAACTCCAGAGCTAAAAAAGCTGACAGAGGAAGTGCATACCCTCTAAACAGTCTGCATTGCTTCCGGTAACAATAACATACGTGATGCCCCTGCTAATTCTGAATTGACCATGAAGTTACTCAACATATCTTCCTGCACTGCAGCACTGATTGCTCAACATATGGCCTAAACAGAGCTTACTGCTGTGTGGCTTTCTGTTAACGTAATGTATAATGACCAAATTTTGCCAAGTATTAATCTAATCAGTGCTGGAAGACATGTTTAGTTAAGAATGCTATTTCCACCAAACATGTTGCAGGCTGTGTATTCCTGAACCATAAACTATCCCCGTTTCTCTGCTCCCATCTGAATAAAACACAGTAACTTCTTATTGACAGATTTTTGCTGCTTCAAGCAGACTTTGACTGTAACACTGCTGCTTAATGAAATCAAATTACAAAAATGTTATTTCATTTAAAGAAGTTTTTCTCTGTCCTTACCAGTTCATAGCTATTAGAAATACTTTGCCTTAGAGCTCCCATAGAAGAGGGACTCATTACTCCAACATTCATGTCTTCTTTTTCATGTGTGAACCACAAATATATTAACGTTCAGTGATTCACAAATTAAGCTGATAAATAGAGGCAGGGCAGCAGTAACTTTGTACTTTCTAAGAGTTTGGGAAGGGGTTTAAAAACTTTAAAAGATTTTAAAAAAAGAGAACCACCAAAAACACCAACAAAACTAACTGAAAACCAGCTGAAATCTCAAGGAAAATCCAAGCAATACATGAATTCAAAACTGGCAGAGCTCTTTTGAAGGATTCTGAATAAGTAATCCACTATTAAGATTTGTTTTAATGGCTGCTGTTCCTTCTAATTGCTTAAACTACTTAAGGAGGTATTTCAGTGCAGTCGTTAGCATAGAGAGCCTGATTGTTTATGCCTTTGATCATTGATGCCATCAGGGAAGAAGATGGATTTTAATATTCTTGAGAAGGATGAGTAGAGTTCTGACTGCCATCCATGCTTCTTGATTATAATGTTTTATGTCTAAGGTCATGAAGATGGATATAGATATCATCTTTTTCCCTCTCATCAAAAGTTTTCAAAATAAATGCCTTTTTTTGTGCTATTTATTTTACAATTGCACACTTTGCTATCTTGGCTGACCTCTCCCAGGCTTATTTTCTGCACACCAACAGATTTCAGATGGTTTTGAATATGGGGACAACCAGGAATCCATAAATAATCTATCTCCACTGAAATATAACTGCCATGTCTGAGCAGTGCCGGCTCCAGGCTTGGGCTGCGGCAAAAGCCAGACACAGCTGAGGTTTATATCAGCTCTCCCCATTCCGCGAAGCACTGGAACGGGTTGCTGAGGGAAGTTGTGAATGTTCCATTGCTGGCAGTGTTCAAGGCCAGGTTGGACAGAGCCTTGGGTGGCATGGTTTATTGTGAGGTGTCCCTGCCCATGACAGGGGGGTTGGAACTGGATGATCTTCAGGTCCTTTCCAACCCTAACTATTCTCTGATCCTATTTATTATGTGCTATCCAGTGAGCTCCTTGGGAATCAAATAACTGAGAAGTAAGGGGGAGACGACACATTCTCCTTTTTGTAGGCTGTGTGTGGACTATGTTGTGCCACGGAGATAAATACTATCTTTGGGATTTTTAATGATGTATCTGACTTTGTCTGATTCAGTGTGAGTAGTTGTAGAGACTAAATCATCTGCCATCTGGATTTCATCTGCTCATATGTGACCTGGGTCAACCAGGTCACCAGAGTAAAGTTAAAGAGGTATTTATGCAAAGAAATATATCGGCTAGTTTTGGTTTGTCAAGTTTACCAGCATGTTGTATTGCTCTAGAAATTGAGAAGGAATCCTCTCAGGTGAAGCTTTCCTGCAGCATTCTGAGTACTTCCAGCCTTGAGATGCTGTTGACTTGCTGTGTTCTGCTTTTAGCTTTTTCAAATTGGCCCAAAGGCAAAATGCACACGCCATGAATGTCCAATTAAAAGCTGGCTAGTCTGAGGGCATACTGCAAGTACCCAGAATAGTCTGTGGCATTTGTCAGGGGATAAATTTAGCATCAGGGCGTACTCTAACAGCACTTCATCCTTGGTGCCACCTGGTAGTAGAAATCAAAGGATTATCTTCTTTAGTCTAAGTTGCTTAGAAATCATAATTATTCCATCGAGTACGTCTAGTTGTTCCTCTTCTCGGCTGAAACCAGTGAGAACTCCATACTGAAGAAATGCATTATGGGTACACACACGAAGCTGACATTTTGTCATGGAGAGAAATTGTACCAGTTGTACAGTGCTGCTGCCTTGTGTAGCTGTCAGTAAAGCTGATGTAAAGAAGTCTGTCAAAGCTGGTGTCAAAACATTCTTTATTAGGTGGGTAGATAGGGGCATTTGATGTTAATCTGCTTCAGAGTGAGGGTAGAAGGCAGTTTTTAAACTGCTGTTGTTTAAAACAGTTGTTACTGAACTCAGAACTGTGTTTTGTGAATCATTAGCTCATATGGTCAGCTGGGCACATAGGTAGGCTTCATTGTTTGGGCTAACTTCTCAAAATGCTGGTGAGAGGACATCCACATAAATACAGCTGAGAGAATAATGAAACAGTGAATAATAACTGCTATGTTTTGGTTAGATTCAGAATGTTTGCAAGACAGTTGAAGGGGGTAGTATTTTACACTGATGAGCAACTACCAAGTCCTGGAAATAAAAGTTGTGCTGCTGAGCTGTAACCTGCCTACATGTGTGCACATGCAGCTCTGGCGCGCAGTCTGGTGGATGCAGACTAAACCGTTGGGTCTGGAAAGCCACGTATATCTGCTACCCTCCCCCAGATCTTGCTTTTTCCTGATGTGTTTGGCAGTAAAACCCAGCCCTGTGAACATTTGAAGGTCCTGGTCAGGAAAACAGGTACAGCTAAAGATGATAAAAAACCGAAAGTTTTTAACTTTTGGGAAGGAAAATAATTTAGTTATCACAACTGCTGTTATAGGTTGTCCTATGTTCGATTTAGGCAAAACTTACACTTTTGATTCCTTATTTCTACTTACACAGATTTTTATAATGCCCTCAGGTTAATCCTTTTTAAAAGGTCTTTGAGTTGTTGTGATTAGATGCATCAAAAATTCAGGCACAGCTATTCTGTTGCCAGTCATAGCCATTGCAATTTAGACCCTTGAGGAAAAGAAACCTAAGGAGAGAGGCTATTTCAGAATGAAAGGCCTGATGGCTGTCTGCTCTCAGCTATTTAGTTACAAGTCTTGTTTAACACTGTCCTGAGTTACAGGAATTTTGCGTTCAGGAGCATGTTGTACTCCCCTGCCATGTTTGCAGGACACCTCTGTCAGCTATCATGGGGAGAAGAGACAGCTTCATGGGGTGAATGGGAGGTTATTCCTAATTACAAATATATTAGTGTTTCATTTCAAACTCTTCTGCTCTCATGCATGATTCACTCAGTACACTACATGCCTATCTACCTGACTTGTGAATTTCTGTGGTGAGGAGAAAATTCCTAGCTTTGGGAAGTGGCGATGGTATTTATTCATGTAAAGCTCCTGTGCTCATCAGAACAAAATAGCACTTAACTTGCTGACTGTTCAGGCCTCCTATTTCGTAACATACAGAAAAGTAGACACACACATACTGTACGCTTATCAGTTACTGATTAAAGCTGAATATCTAAAGTGTTTGTCCAATTCTCTGTGGATTCAGATGCATCAGTTGCCATCAGTGTACAAATGCTTTTTTAATATAGACAAGAAAATTCAAGAAATCTTTACCACCCCTTGAAAACTCATTTGTGGAACTAAAAGTTTTCTTCTGACTACACAAGTTGGCTTAAAAAGTTTTTCTCTCACCGTACAAACCTACCTCAGAAGTATCGCATATTATCACTTATTTGCAAATTGCCTTTCAGAGCAGAGTATATGTCTCTATGTTTCAGCGCTGAAAAGCCCCATTTTGAGTTGAATCCATAGTTAACACTGCTACAACTAAATCTCAACAGCTTTCTGTGCAAATGAACCCAAACACCATCTTCAGCTCACTCTAGATCCCCGTGCCTAAATTAAGGGCTAACATGAATTCAGATTCCGACTGAACATGTTTATCTTACCCTCATCAATAACTTCTGAACAGTAACAGCTCTCCATTCTTTCCTGGGGAGCCTCATACTCAACTTTCCTGTTTATCATTCCCTTCAAAAGTATAAGAGGAAGAAGTTAAATACAATCTTCAGAATAAACGTTGGACTTTGACGCAGTCAGAAGCATTGCAGCTTCAAATAATAAAAAGAGTTTGAGCTTCTTTTTTGTGGCCTGAGCTTAAAGACCATATTACCTGTCCAGTTTACCTGCAAAAAAGCAGGCTAGGCTGCAGATGTGATACTTGGAAGAAACATATTGGTCTAAATACATAAGTGCAGAGAGTGTCCTGCCCATAATGTGCTTGCCCTAAAGTGGCAGACCTGGCAGAACTGTGAGTGCCCTGAATTTGACAGGTTTCTTTGTTTAATTAAAGGAAATTATTTCACTAAATTGTAACTTTCCTAGCTGATAAAGCTTCAGCTATCACACAAGAGTGTCAGCCTAATGGCTATTTTAAGTAGGTATTGAATATATTGTGTTCTTATTTCAGAGTAGGACATTTCTGGTTTTAGGAAATGATTTGACAGTGGTTGCATTCTGCACCATTATATTTTTACCACTTTAAAACTTTGACTTAAATCCTATAAGACTACAGAAATTTTATTATCATGGTGAATATGCTGGTTTCTATTCTGTAACTAGTAACAAACAGTGGTCCCCTTCTCCTTTTTGCGCTCTGAGCTCTTGATGTGTGATGCTTTTTTAGCTGGCTTCGTGCTGCTCTGTCTGGAACAGATATTTCCACAAAGTTTTGTGTCACTGGGTTTGACACCATCAATATAGCACCTGACAGTGTCCTGACTAGCAAGGGTCACTTGAAAGGCTTACATTCCCTGGCTGTTTTGCTTTCACAGCTTACTGGGCCATTTTTGTAATATGGGTCCTGGAAATTAGCGTGGAGCCACTGGTTTCATTTCAGATGCTTCTGAGTGGTCCCAGTGGTGAGCTGGCACAAGCAATCATGCTGTGAAACAGAAAATCAGCCCAGAAGGCACATTTGACAAACTTGTATTTAAAAGAATTCTCCCTTTCCTCTGTCTAGCTGCCTGGTCAGATCTGTTTGGTCGCATCTGTTTGGCCACATCCTTGTAATCTAATGAATCTGATAGATTAAATGTTTGTAATGAATAATTCAAACACTTCTGAATACACCAGCTCTTTACGTTCCTCACAGATTTCCAAGTGATTTGAAGAAATAGATTTACCCCATGGTAGTGTTTAGCAATCCAGGAGCACCAATCTTGAGCTGAAATGTTAGGAGAAATGTAACTGAAATTAGGAGGAATGTAACTACTGGAAGTACACAGTCAGTGTTTTTGGTGAACATCATTATTTTATTCAGGAAAAAGAGATGAAATGTGTGGTTATATTTTGAGTTATGTTCAAGGCTTATAAGTGGACAGGGAAAATTGTGGGTCTGGTTAATATTGCAGTTTCTAGAGGGGGGTCTGTATCAGGGTCTTTTCAGACAAGTCATAGCTAAAATTAGTATCATGTTCATTGCTCTTCTTGTAGAGCTTGTCTGTGTCTCTGAGTGTAATACGAATAGGTTGACACCGGTATTTCATTTTGCATCACATTTCCACATCTCATTAAATGTGTTTTTATCTGCTTCCTCTAAAAGATATGCAGAGGAATTCCATGCTCCTTTCCAGGCTGTCTACACATACTTCATGCATAATTCAGCACCAAAAAAAGTTCTGTTTGCATATTGAAGGTGCATAGCACAATGCATAAATTGCTACACATAAAATAAATTCAGGCATGTATGTTGTATAATTAATTCCAAGATTTCCAAATTATGTAGTGTGCTAATTACATATAAAGAAGCTAATTACATGGCTTGAGTTGCTTGCTGCTGCTTGTGCAAGTTTGCAAAGTGCAGAACTTCCTTTGTCTGTACTATGATTCTATAGCTATCAACCTACTGAGGTTTGATGATTCAAAAGCAACTTTTCCAAAGGTTAAAACAGGTCATTGCAGTGTCCTTGAAGAGTTAAGCTGTGACTTTTTGATATCCTGACTCAGCGAGGTTTTTGATGCTAGATTCAGACTCTCAGCCTCCCTTTGTTTTCCTAATTAGACCACTGAAGTTGCAAAATACTGCTGGAAAGTATACATGGGAGAACCACATTTTCTTTATAATGCTATTGCAGTCAGTGAGATTGTCTTAGTATCAGTGAATTTCATTCGAAGCTTGGACAGTTTCTGTTACTAAATAATGTAGTGATATGTGGGGAATGAGGAGGAAAATATTTTCAACAGGATATCTTGATGAAACTAAAAAAAAAAAGAAGTTACAAAGCATTTCAGGTGATAATTGTCACTTTTATTTTCTAATTGGTACTTAGGTTACTTCCTGAAATCTGGATATCACAGCACTTGAGGTGAGACAACAAACAGCTGCAGGAATGTGCAGATCACAGTACAAATATATATCATTGTGAGTATTTCCTTGATCTTAACACCACAGATCTAAACATCTTAATATTATCTAAAAACATCATGCCTTTCCAAAACTCACCCCAAAGTTGTAAACTCTACAAAGGGAAGAACTTGAGAAAATTTTTGCCTTGTGCTGTCACTGCAATCTTGCACATTGCAAACTCCAAGAATCTCATCTACCCTTTGCCTCACGGAGAATGATACTCTGGTATAAAGCTTATCTGTAAGGAGTAGAGCACAGATCCAAAGCAAGGATAATTGCCATGAGCAATATATGTCTTCTTCAAAAAAAAAGAGTGGTACCGTGGAAACAGGTAATCAGTTGGAGAGACACATATAAAGGAGGCTGATGTTGTTCAGCATTTCTGTTGGTGACCTGAACAGTGGGATTGAGTGTGCCCTCGGCAAGTTTGCTGATGACACAAAGGTGTGTGGTTTGGTATATTGGAGGGAAGGAATGCCATCCAGAGGGTCCTTGACATGCTTGTGAGGTGGGTGATACCAACCTGATGAAGTTTAACCATGCCAAGTGCAAGGTCCTACACCTGAGTCAGAGCAATCCCAGGCATGGCTACAGGTTGGGCAGAGAAGAGATTGAGAACAGCCCTGCGGAGAAGGACTTGGGGGTGTTGGTCAATGGAAAAATGAACATGAGCCTGCAGTGTGCTCTTGCAGCCC
>JANRGW010048776.1:0-28301 GCA_024733675.1 Psilopsiagon aymara
CTGCACACAATACTCCAAGTGAGGTCTCACAAGAGCAGAGTAGAGGGGCAGGATCACCTCCCTCGACCTGCTGGTCGTGCTCCTTTTGATGCAGCCCAGGATGCGGTTGGCTGACTGCTCTCATTGTGAAAATTTTCCTCTTGTTTCCAATTGGAATCTCCCCAGGTGTAACTTGTGCCCATGACCCTATATCTTTTCTGTGTGACTCCTTGTCAAAAAAAGGAGTCTCCACCTTCTTTGTAGCCACCCTGTAAACATCCTTCCTCACTCTGCAATGACACCTTGTCATTTGCAATTTAATTTGAGTACAAACAATGGAAAGGGAGAGCAATAGAGATAACAAAATCACAGCAAGACACACATTAATATGGTTTTACCCAGGCACCACCTAAAATTCCTGGGGTTTGGAAAGTTAAAACCCTCAGACTCCTGTGGAACTGTATCTCCAGGATTTCCTGAATTATCTATCTGAGCACATTGAAAGGGACTTTCTCCTAGCACATGTGAATACCAACTCTCCGCTGGATCCCTAGAGTCTTAAAGAACAATCTGGAGGATAATGAAGCATCTTCATGGACTCATTTAAGGAGCACAAGAAAGACCTGCTAAGGACACCCGCAGGAGAGTCAGACAAACGGATGATTAAGGCTGGCATTGTCAGAGTGATGCAGCAAAGCACCAGAGGTAAGTGACCAGAGAAGGAGCCACAAAGAGCCTTTAAAGACACGAAAAAGGAGCTCAAAAAAGATCATGTGGTACTGCTGATGGAAGAAATGTTGAAAGGATGAAGGAAAGGCTGGGGATGTTCACAGAGGTGACGCAGTATGGATGGCTGGATGGTTGCTCATTGGACAGGGGAGGAAATGCCAATAGGCTAGACATGGGACAGTATATAACATTTGCTCATCACTGTAACTTCCTTTAAAAACTAGAGATTTAAAAAATAAATTAAAAAAAAACCACAAATAAACAAACAAACAAAAAAAAAACCCAACCCACAAACTAAACCAAAACCAACAGCAAAAACAACAACAGAAAGGATGGAAAACTAAAATCTATGTTTGACATGTCTTCTACTCAAGCCGCAACTCAAACCTTCTGTTTACATTTGAAAGCGCCTATAAAAAAGTTATACAACCAACATTTCATCTGACCACATTTAAAATACAATTACTTCAGGTCTCTTCAATAATAAAAAGGAAGGGGGCTGAGTGATAAACTAAAGTGATTTTATTTCATCTTTTCAAAGTCAAAACAAAAAAAAGCCCAGGAAACTTGTGGGAATATTAGTCTAATTTAAGCCTTAAATTCCTAATTTGAGACATGTTTGTTTAAGCATAATGTAAGACAGACATCTGAAGTTATAAAATAACAAGACACTTCCAGCAAATTTGCCAGTTTTTATTGTCAGTAACAATCACTGTCTCAATTATGGGCTCCAGTTAGGACTCTATTATGCTGGACTCTTTATAAAATACAATCCGTACCATTAAAGTTCTACCTGGCTGGCTTACAGCAGTTGGATGATATAAATAATAGCTAATAAAGAACTGAGAGTTTGAAAGTCTTCTCTTTATTTTTTTTAAGAAAATATTAATCAGACCATTACTCAGTGGTTATAGCAGCAATACTTCATATATATATTCTTTTGATATATACACATGTATACATATTTATAGATAGATACATACACATTATATAATTCCCCCTCCCTCCCATTTGTAAAAAGCTCAGGCAGGTACTCTTTGAAGCAGCTTGGTACAGACACACAACCAGAGCCCATAGAAGAAGTCCCAGCAGTTTAGCAGAGATAAAGCACACAGATTGAGGAATTCATCCACTGAGAGCTGCTCACAGCACTAACACTACAGTGACAATTGAATGTTCAGTGGTGAAAGCAGGGATATTTTTTCCTTTCTTTTCATCCATACAGTCATAAAGCAAAAGCAGACATATGATGCAAACTAACCCATTTTACACAATATCAAACTTTAAGCTCTTCTTTTCTGCAAAGCTACCAACACTCAACCCTTCCACAGCCCCACTCAGAACTACATATCTTATTGTAGCATAAGAGGTGACACATCCATCTCTGTAATGGCACAGGAGTTCAAGTGAGAAAAAAAGACAGAAAACTAAGTAAAAAAAAAAAAAACAAAAAAAAAAACCAAACATTTTTAGGACATGTAAAGGGTTACACTGCTAATACGCTTCAACATGGATGGAAACCCTACAGCACTTCCAGTAACAAGGTTGGCCAGCCACAAAGATACAGATTCTCCTACGACCAGCACACATGGAAAGGATGAGGGGAAATAACTTAGATTGTCAAACTAGGGTATTAAATGCAGTATTGAAAGTAGAGATTTTACTCTAAGTGTAAAACAAAAATGTGGAAAAACTACTTGTGTACCCGTCATTTCCTATGCCTGGCTAAATATCCTTTAACAAATTATAAGTCTAAAAAACATGCTGAATCAAAGTCAATGTCAAAGCACAGTCCTTGACACTTGTTTTCTAAAACTGAGTTACTGGCACAGCATCTAAAATGCACTGTCACCAGAATTACAGCCATATAATTCACTTTTTAGCTGTTCAGAAACAGGGATAACAAAAATGTCTTGGCCAGTCACACCACGGTTTGTCCTAACAATGCTTCCGACATCTGATGTTGCTTCATTCCGCCTTTGGCAGAAGTTTGGAGTTTCATTCTTGAAGTTGTGTAATAGATACTTTTGATTTGTGATTGAATGGAAGATTATAATCAACCTTGGGACATTCACTCACTCATGGAATAAAGCCACACAGTCCACTATAAATATTTATAATTTTTTCCACATTTGTTAGTATAATTAAAGGGAACGAAATTCAATGCAACAGTTGGGGGAGGGAAGAGAAGTAAAACCTGTTATTTATGGTGTCCTTTAATATTAAATGTATAGACATTAATTGCTTATTATACACACTGTTATTATACACACTGTTATATTATTACAAGCAGTAACACACAGAAAACTGAGCCAAAGAGAAGAGCCTGCTGCATATAAACACCCTGCAATAATTTATCCCAACCAGTCATTCAAGTCAAGAAATGACACAGGGTATCTTCTTTGCTTCACTTGCACCAGCAGTGAATATAAGATGCTACCGCAGCAGCACAGTATCATTTTACACACCACAGCACCCGCATGAACGACCGTGCAGTGTCAGATGCTACCAGTCAAATTTAGAAGTATTTTATACCACTACATCCCAGGCAAGATAAATACAACTGGCCCCATTATCACTATATATAAACCACTTACAACCACATGGCAGAAATGCAAGGGCAGAGGGTGGTTAGGAAAATGCTGGTTCCAGCTCCACACTTGCTTCTGCTCGTCTTGGAGAAAAATAAAACCACCCATCACTTGGGTACTAAAATTGCAAAGGCAAACAACCACCTTGCCACAAGCTGAGAAATTCGAAGTTTACAGTGCAGCCCCTGAGGAGGAGCTCCTGTTTTCAAAAGGGTCAAATATTTTGACATAGAGGTTTTTAAAGCTTGTGTTCAGTGGATTTTATTCTGCGTCTGTTGCCTATTCATTCTTTCTTTAATAATACATGCTTCTGTTAAAAAGGGCAGTGCACTATTTTTAGACGGTCCCATAATGTATAAGAATGCATCAGCTTGGGTTTTTTTAAGCCTGGTACAGCAAAGGTTTGGGATTCTGGAAAAAAATGGGGCACAGGTAGGAGTCTGTCCCAGGTTGCAGGGAAGGATTTGCAGGCTAGGTGAGAAAGCACTGAAAACGTGCCCAGTGTTCTTCAACTCTTCTCAGACCTGAAATGTGCCAACAGAAAAGTAGGGAGAGAGTAAAAGAAAACAAAACCACTGAAGTGCTATTGCTTGGAAACCACTTTAATGAAAGCCACCGCAGAGTATGACAAGATACCTAACCTACGCTGACAGGGAAAACAGGCAAATCAAATCCACACAGCCACTTTTACATGCCCTCTGCTACAAAAATAGCTGGATAATAACCATTTCGCAGCTGAAGACGCTTGCAGGATCCAACACCTCTCTGAATCTTAAGACTGCTGCTGTACATGGAGGAAACCCTTCTGGAAGCATCAGCTTCGAGGCAGGAAGATCCTTCTTTACTGCCGCTGTAAAGGACAAAGGGCTTATTGGAATTAAGAGATGTTTCAGCCTCAGCCTCTTCTCAGTAAAATACTAGCTCTTATTTGCTTTGCTACAAGCAGGCTTAGATTCTGCCCCCCTCCCCTTTTCAACATGGTGCAGAGATCTATTTCTAAAGGACGCTGCCCCTGTCCTCAATTTTAAGAGACCTGTGAGGAGTCGTCTCACCTTCCCACCTCCATCAGTGAAGCGCCCTGGGATAGGGAGCTGAAGACCACAGCCTCTCTCATTTCCCTCAGATTACATTATTGGGGGAGGCAGTATGGAGGGAGAGTTTCTCCTTTTGGCACTGAAACTGACTGCCTGTCCCAGGATTTGATAAGCAATGCTGGGTTAGGCTGCTAAAGCCCTGACTCCAGCCACGGTCACAGGGCAGTCACACCAGGCTCTACAGCGGGATCACATCCAAAACAATACACGTGGAAAAGGTCAGTGCTCCAACCTTTACTCATTAAACCCTCCCTAGAGACCAGCACAATATGCTTGCTGGATATAATGGCATTCCCCAAAAATGTGCCAGTGATGAATGAGCTTTAAAGTAGATCTCTGAACCCAGAAAGTAAATGCCAAGTCAGATGCAGCTACATGTGACAAGAAACTTTTTGTTTGAATAAACTCAAATGCATTTTAAAGCTGCTCTGTTAGATAACTGCGTCCATCCAGCATTCCAGACCCCCTCACTGCCTACCTGGATATGCTCCTGTACCATTTACAAGGATTGTCACTTGTTTCTTCTACACAAGAACAATGAGAAGCTCCAAAGGATATCATCTTTAGAAAGCCCAATGACAATTGGGTATACCAAAACTCAACCACCACCCAAACCTAGAACTACAATTACTGTTCTCTAGCCTGATATTTAAGGCAAATTAAAAAAAAAAACAACCAAAACCAAAGAAAGAACAAAAGCAGAACTCTGCTGTGCAGGGTGCCCAGGTCACGCAGCCAAACTGGCTTGAGATTTATGTCCTAATCCCACCTTTATTCTTTTCATGTCATGCATTAATTTTTAAAGAAATCAGAGTTCAATGGGCTCATGCTTTATAAAGCACGAGCAGAAGGTTACTGCTCTTTTCTTCCATCAAATCCATAAAGTGACCTGGCCAGGTACTACCACATTGGCTCAGCAATCACACCCTGTTTGCTGGAATACTTTTGCGGGTACCACTGCAGGGGCTCCTCCAAGAGATGGCACACACATATCCTAAACTGGCTCAGAAAGGCGCATTTTTCACTTTTATTTGCAATACACATGCAATACAATATACTATATATCCCCTGCTGTGATCAGCCCAAACTGGGAGCTAGGAATCCAGCTAATCACCCTCACTCAGACCACACCAAATTCATCCAAAGGAGCGACAGTCAAGGACAAGGGCTGAGCTCCCTGCATTTTTCTGTATCCTCAGATCCCTCCTCCAACACCAGCTGTTGCAGCATGGGGACGGGAATAGCCCCCCATTAATCACTCCTCATTTCAGACACAAAAATATGTTGAAGAAGTTATTTTGTGACTGAGAAGACACTGTCATGACAGTCTCCACCAGCTAAAGAGCAGGGAGAGCTTTGCCCTCTCTCCCTTCTCCCAGAGCAGCAATATTTCAGTGCCTTATATTCTCTTAAGAGCCACCACTGCTCCTCAACCCTCAGGAGACTTAAAGAGCCTCAGCAGGAATACATGCAAAATCCTCATCAGCTGATTCAAAGCTTTGCTTACAACAACCCTTTATGTAACCAGCAAGCAACATCCTAATTATCCAGCTAAACGTCATGAATTCAATTTGCCTTCACTTCACACACTTTCATTACTACACTAGATATGAATTAACACACAGGGCAACTTGCCCCACAGCACTTTAGTAAAAAACTAGAGGGTCTGGGGATGAGGAAGCACTGGGTGAAACCATCCACTGGGTCTGCAATTGAAACATTAACCTAGATAGGGACTGCCAAAAATCAAGCATACCCACATAGAAGCCCATTTACTGCTCTGGGTGGGGTTTTCCAGTGCTTTTGCTCAGACAGAGATGGAGAAGCGACAGAACAGCTGCAGCAGAGGAGTAGATGGATACCCTTTTTTTTTCTTGGTTCAGTTCCCTATCACACTGTAAGTAATCTCTGCTCTCATCATCAAGAATGCTTGCAATGAGTGCAGAATATAACCCAGATTTTCTCCATCGAGTCCCTCTTCTCTGACTTGGATTAACATCTATATTAACATTTCATTTCCTAGCCTGAGTTTTCAGCTTCGGGTTTGTCTGTTGTTTGGTTTGTTTGTTTGTTTTTAATTGAACCACACTGTACTCCCTGTAAGCCTTGTATGTAATGAAGTAAACAGCACCACAATGCATTCCTCAACACTAGCTGAACCACTAAATAGCTGCCTGGAGTTTGAGGCTGAAGCAGCTGGGTGTTGGATTACAAACGCAAAACAAATGCCAAGGCATGGCCATAATGTGTGCAATACATTGATGACCTACTGCACTTAAATAGCTTCTCAGAAAGCAGATTGGCCATTCAAAAGGCTTTTTTGACACTTAAAAAAGGATGAGAAAGTAATTTGTGCCTATAATGCAGATTTGACAAATTCAAATGAAATTTTTTCATTTATACAAACTACACGGGCAAGAGGGGGCAGGGGAAAAAATTCAGCCTTGCAGGGTTGGCATGCTGGGAGGGACAGCATTTCACACTTCTGAAACGTTTCCAAAGGGCCAGATCCCTCCCCACTGACGGCAGGAGCAAGACTCTTGCTAAACATGGTTGGGCAGAGGATTTCCGAGACCGACCATGGCAATTTGAGCCTCCTCAGATCCTCCTTTTTCCTGCCTATAATACAGCAGTGCTTTTCAAAGCCCTTGGAGTCCACAGCAAAAAAGTCCCAGCCAAACAGCACACATAGCATTTTAAAGCAGTGAGTGTATCAGTGTACTGCAATCTCAAGTACACCTAGTAAAGCTATCCATGGAGTTAGTTGAGCACTTCTAGGTTTTGGAAGAGGTATGCAGCAGGGTCTCTGATCCCATGCTCAGCAGAATGGAAAGAAAGGGTGTTTTCAGTCAGTCTACAATACAAGTTAAGATAAAGCAGCTAAAGAGTAAAATTCTCCCAAAAATTATCTTTTTACCATAAGGTAACACAAGGCTGAATGACAGCTGTACCACTCCAAAATCATCACAAAGGCAAGGCAAAGCAAGGAAGTTCTCACCCGCAGCTGAGCAAGGTCTGGGGAGGTCACTTAACTGTGTCACCATGAACATTGCTTGAGTCTCATCTCCAGAAAATTTACAGCAGGAGGGAGGACACTGTAGCTTATCTCCCTGCTACAACACGCCTACTCAGCCACAGTCATAGCTCCCCATTGCCTTGTCTTCCCCCAAATCAGAGCATGGCCTAGTTTAAAGCCATTGTTTAAAGACACATGCTGTTGGACCACAAGCAACATTTCAAAACCTCAGTTTGGTGCTGCAAAGTGAGCTGCAGGAGTTTGAACCATACAGCTGCTACTCTGCAACAAGAAAAGAACTGCCAATGCTCCCAAGTATCACACTTTTGCTAAAAGGCATCAAAATGGAAGCAAGTCTTTGGCTAAAGCAGACTGCAAGGAACTGGAGGAAGCACTTGCAAGATTTTCTGTAGAAAGAGTGACAGAGGGGCTAGCATCCACCTCCTCTTGTTTTTAAATGATACGATCAGTGCTGAGCAGGAACATCTCAATCTGCAAAGATTAGATCAAGTTGTTCTAAGGGAATCAAAACTTCTTCAGTATCTCAGCAGTAGATGGGATGTAACCAGCAGCATCTCACCAGTCCCGTCAACCTCTTGGTCAACTGGCTGAAGAAAGCTGCAGACTTTTGAATACAGCTCTTTGAAGTGTTTAGGGTTCTTTCCTTTGGGAGGTTGGGGAAAAGACCCCTCTTATATTCAAATATTCCTGACAGCAAGGCATTAAAGCTGATTCATTCAGAAACTAATGGTAGCTTACCCTAGCCAGAGATGGCAAGGCTCTATCTGGTGACCTGGCCAGATACCTGACATCAAACAACACACAAGTGCAGCAAGAAAACAGGAACGAAATTCTGATCTGTATGTGCCTGACCATAAACCTGAGAGCTCAAGAGGTCACCCAAACTGCAAGGGGAAAACACTTCAGAAGGGAGCTGAAAAGAACATTGCCATCACAAATAAGAAGAGCAGCAGCAGGCTGAAGAATTTGGCTCTGTTCATTTTGCCTAATAATACTATTCCTTCCCATGAAAGGGGGGAGATGATGCTGGGAGAATTTTTGACTATGCATCCAAAATAAAATAACTCAAAAGGCACTGAGGCTGCTCTGTGCTCACTTCCCCACCCACCCCTTCACTGCACTTGCCCCAGGTACTTGGGCAGGGAAGGAAGCTTGCAAGCCTCCCATGCACAACCAGAGCTCTAAATTGAAAAGATAGGATATATTTTATGGGAAAGCAGAAAATTTCCAAGAAACTGGATTAGGCCCAAGAGCATGAGACTGAGGCAGACATGGGGAGACCGCTAGAAGAAACAGAGATGTTCAGAATTGCCAGCCTGAATTAAGATCAGCACAGGTCTACCTGGCCCCGATGGATCTCTCCTGCTCCTCAATGGATGCTCCTCTGAGTTATATTGATTATGGCAAACTCTTCCTTTACTCCTTCTGCCACTGAGCTACCCGTTGAGTGCAGCAGAGGAAGAGTCAGGTCATGAAAGGGGTTGGAAAAGCAAGGAAAATGCTGCTACTGGAGGAAAAAACCTGCTCCCTCCACTGTGCCCCTTCACACATGCCATTGTCTCAGGTCATCAACAGCACGATGGAGGCAGAGAAACCAGCTACCATGAAGGAAACAACTGCCCTTTCATGCTGCAGACTTACAGCCCTCTCCTAGTGCTGAGACAGCTCAAATTTTTTAATTAAAAAGTGCAGGATTGTGCTTGTAGCAGAAGAAAGAGGGGGGCGGAATCACTACAGCAAAATACCATTTCTTTTTTGGGGCCTACTGTGTATGAAAGCCTGGCTAGTTTTGCCAACAGCTGGTCCACAACCTGCGCAGTATTTCCAGAAGTGTTTCCAGTCCAATCTACTCAATTTAGCAAGAATAACTCACTCGTTTCGTAACGGCAGCTGGAGAGGTTTGCAGCACTGCTGCTTTTAAAGAGGAGACAAAATCTGAATGATTTTTAGGAATGTAAAAAAAAAGAAAAAAAAAAAATGCAAGTCATGTTTCAGCTGTGATTTCAAATTAGAGAGCGCTCTCAAATGTGATCCTACTGGGACAAGCAGCAGCTTTTCCATGCAGGGATTTTCACCCAATACAATTCCTTCTAAGAAGGAAAATGAGGGGTACGGAAGGACACCCTCCAGGTGTGTGGAAGCTATCGACTGCTGCTTTTCTGGGATGGCTCTCCTGAGGATCCCCAGATGCCCTTCCTTCCCCCACATCCCATCAACCATATATCCTCATCAGCCTTTGGCCCATCCCAACATTCACCTGGGGTGGGATGGCTATGTGGATATCCCCAAGGCCATAGCAGTGGTTCACCTGCTCCTGCAGGGGCCAGGCTGGACCTTACCTTGGAGAGCAGCTCCCATTCCACAGCCTGGCCAGTAGCCCGAAGACCAGATGGAGCCAATGGCTGGATTACAGGACATTTTAAAGAGCACCCAGCAGGATATCATGAAGATGAGTGCTGGGCCAAGGAAAATCAGGAATGTTGGACAAGATACAACTGTAGAAGGGGACGTGAGCATAAAGCGTAACAGCAGAGTGCCTGGCTCACTCACGGCTGCAGCAGTCTCCGCCCTACATCCTGTGAGATAGGGACCATCACATCTTTCTTTTGGCTCTTCCCACTCTCTAACTATACCCATCGGAGAGCATGATGAGAAATGCAATCCCAGCCCAGCACGCTGGTGCACGAAGTGGGATGCAACATAGGAGCAGCCACCTCAGCTGCTGGATGTTGGGAGAAAGGGGACAACCTGAGAAGATGCTGCCTTTCCTCTTGGAGATATCACATGTGCCAATCAAAAGTGACAAAAATACAGACTTCCAGTAACTTCCATTACCAATGACAGGCATTTAATTGCCTTAAACTTCTCTGCAGCAACCTGTTCTGCAGTCCAAGTACCACTAGCTGGAATAAGGACAAGGCAGGTAATGGCTCTCGCGCCAAGGCAGGACCACTCATATCCACTGTGTGCTAATGGCACACTCCAACCTAGATGGTCATGGAAAGCTGAACAAAAAAAGGGCTTGAGAAACCTTCACCCTGACACAAAGCCAAGAGAAAGTATCACAAAGCCTCAACACTAACGTCATTTCAAAAAGACCAAAACCCAAGCAGAGCAGCAGACTAAGTGTCCTACCCATGCTTATGAATTCTAGAACCACTTAAAAAAAAAAAAGTACAGTATGGAGAGGTCCTTTATCTTTTGTAACCTCTAGCTGAATGCTTCCTAAGGGGGAGACTGCATCTGCCAGAGAACAAAAGAGGCTGCAGTGGTAACTCCTTCTATTTCAAAGCACACAGCAAACTTTCAGCTTCTCCAAGAAGGAGGGCTGAAGAGAGAACAGGAATATATTAGCCTCACTTACAAGTAGGGAACAGGCACCTCATCATCCATAAAACCTAAGTAGGGGGATAATAAAGGAGACTTCAATTTTGTAGAACTAATGCAGATGCTTAACTAGGTACACAACAGCTTCTCAACATGCTTCAAGTGAGGCACAGAAACATGTCAAGGATCTGAGCAGACTTAGACTGCCTGTGGAAGAAGAAGTCTTTACCACAGAGTGAAAAACAAACCTGGTTTTATAAGGCTGTAATTCAACCTGAAGATTAATAACGTCATAAGCAACTCAGAACTAGGCCCAGCATTTCCATACCAAACCTTCTCTCTCCAAATAAGCAAAATGTCAGATGGCATCAGGTAAACCTCAAATGGGATTTCTCTTTCCCTGCCTTGACTGCTAGCCACTTACCCAGCTTACTTTGAAGAACATGTGGTACAGATCAACTGAGGTGAAGCCTGAAAGGACAGAGGTTACATTATTCCCTTCCCAGATGGAAAGATTGCACATACACATGGCGACCTTTGTGTTTCACAAAAAGATGATTTCTTACATGAAAAATACAGTTTGTGTCAGCCACCACAACCACTCGAGGAGGAGACATTGCAGTGTGCTCTGGCAGGCAAGAAACAAGAAACTGCTGCTGGGTTTTGGAGTCATATCCCTGTTACAGAAACTCTCCCCAGCTGTTTTTTGTCTTTTCTTGGCCATCACAGGGGGCAGGATTTCCAAAGTCTGTACTTCTACTGACAAATGAGGGGACTTAGTTAATCAGTCACCTCCAGAAAGTCCATCTCTTGCACCTAAACCTGATCTTCGTTAGTGTCAGCCCCAGCCTCCAGCCCTGACTAAATGCCACCACAGCTCAACAACAGGGTAAGCCCCATGTCTTTACAGATGGAAATAGTCAAAAAAAACCCTAGGTAGCTACATCTCATAAAAAGATATCAACCTGAGACTTTCAAATACCTTCCAAGCTATTTTTTTCCCTGTCTTTTCCTGGCGCCAGGGTTTTCCAAGTGGTGCTCTGGGATCCACAATTGCCCCACTGCCAGTTTGTGTTTTCAACTACATGTCTCACAACAAACAAGAATGTCTCATGAGAAACTCAAAGGGGCAATCAGTGCCAAGAAAGGTCAGGAACATCTCCCCATTACTTTATAATCACTAATCCACTTTCCCTGGAACCTGCAATAACTACTGTGCAAGCCAGCCCCCAGCTATGCTTGCACCCCAGTCCCTGCCACTGCCTTCCTGCACTTTCGTATGCCCAACTGCCACCTGTCCAGCCCTGAGGGACGAAAGCCAGCATGCCTTTGACAGAAGGGGTTTGGCAGAGGGACGAACAGATGCAGAGGAGATACAGATATCAAAAGCATTAAGTTGCACGATACCAGGATTCAGAAGCAGAAGAGGTGGAGAAACAGAAAGGTAACGGAAGCAGTGGAAGGAAGCGCCGACACGCTGCCTTGCCTCTCTTCCTCCAAATCTTCCCATTACCTTCTCCTTCCTCTCCAAGTCATGTTAAGGTTGATGTTCCACTTCCTTTTCCTCCCTGGGAACTGGGCCCTCCATACTTCCAAAACCAGGATAACAAGCAAACAAAAACCACAAACAAAACAAGCACTCTCCCCAAACCAACCAACCACAAAAAAGCACACCTTTTATATCTTATCTTTTTTAAAGAACCTTTGTGTAGCATTATTTTAAACATTCATTTTCTGCCGCTAGCTCAGCTTTGACAACAGAAAGGAACTGCTCCTTTTCAGGTTCATATCTGGTAAAGAAATAAAAAGCACCAGGGAAACAAGTTATTTCCAGGCTATAAGAGTTCTCCTGGAGTTGTTTTTTTGGTGGGGTTTTGTTGGGTTGGTGTTTTTTTTAAGTACCATTTAACAAAAAAAACAATAAAATCCCCACATTACTTTCATGATGCTGACCACAACGCTTTAAACCAGCGGGGCCTCAATAAATACTTTTACGATGAAGCCTGCAAGAAAAGATAATACATAAGACATTTATTGGGCTTTTGTTTCTTTGTAAATGTATCATGAAAGTTGAAAAGACAGAATGATTATTTCTAGTCTAACTTCAAAAAAGTTATGGAAAAATGATGCCTTAATACTTTACTAAGAGGCGACTTTCTTGGAAGACTTCTCTCCGGAGCACCCATTAACTCATTTTTGCAGCTTCTTTGATGCAACATCAACAACAATAATTTAATTTATAGCCCAGATAAAAGGCATTTCGAAAGATGTGAGAGGAGACAGAAGGGGTTTCATATGGCATTACCAGTTTAATTCAGTCCAGTTACCTGCTGCCTGTTTGCAAATTAACTCCTGACAGCTCGTCCTCCACTGAACAGAACGGCTGTAGCTAATGGCATCCCAGAGGGGAGGGATGGGTGTCAATGCCTGTACACACAAGAAGACCCTGTAACATCTTTAAATTGCAGTCAAAATGGATCAGATCACAGCAGACACTGCCCACACCTTGTAAAAAATTGTGGCAAGCATGGTCATGCTGGGAACAGGAGCTCACCCCAGGGCAGGAGATGCTCCAGCCCAGAGGGTTGGATTCAGCTCCAGTCCAGGGTCCTTGGAATACAAGGAGCAGAAGAAATATGCACAAAGAATTGCAAATATCCACCCCCAAATTGCCACTTGGGAGAAAGATAAATAAAAAGCTTTTATGAGGCATGGTTATAAGGACTCCTGATTTCTGGCATATCATTTGGTAACTAGGACCTCCACAGAGCAAGCAGGAGAAGACTGCCCTCTCAATGAGGAAAGGGCAGGGATAGGTTTCTCAATTTCCATTTAGGTCTCTCCAGCTGTGAGGAGCAGCTGGGGTGGGGAAGAGAGGAGAATTCACTGCAAACACAGAAGGATCAATAGGACCATCACAGCAGGATGACCTCTCTGGGGATGGAGATACTGTGAGAGCATCCCTGTCTGCATTGCCCATCTCCTCGCTCCTAACAGGCAGGAGGACGTGTCATGTGCCAGGGGCACTGAATGAGTGGTGGCTGCAGCCTTCCCCTCTACTGAACTGTCAAGACTGACTTCAGGCTACCCTTTCCCTGCAAACTGGATATAAAAATATGTTAAGATACATAATTTAGAATGGAGCCTGGCTTTCCTGGTCCATCCACAAGCTCAACAACAGTGTTCGTAAAAACACCCTGACACATTCTCTGCACACGCACACAAGCAAAAAAACTATCAAGCCCAGCTAGCTGCTTTTGTTCTGACAAGTGAGAAAACATTTACTGAAGCCAAGACAGACAATTTCTTCCAAGGGGAAAGAAAGGTGGAAAGAGCACAACCAAAAAAAATACAGACATGCAAGAAGTAGGTGAGTTACATGAGAAGTCATAAGAGAAAAAGGTTAAAAACCAAAAAAAAACCCCCAAACCCCACAAACCAAGGCCATATATCACTGGCCATGTTTCCCATTAGGAGAAACCTTTTGTAAACACCACATCTGAGCAGTGTGCAAGCCATGATAGACACCGGGATAAAAGGGGGCTGAGCAACATGAGGTATGGACAAGTCATATGTCTTGTAGGAGGGGCCCCATCCTGCATCCTTTAGGATCTGGAGGCTGATGAACTCACAGGCAACTGAATAAAGTTGCCTTAATTGCTGGTGTTCCTGCATCACACAGAAGGGATATCATTTTGGAGCTGCTCTAAGAATAGTTTAACTTTCTGGGGAAAATTTCACCAGCTACAAATTGCTTGGGGATATCAACCACATTCTGCTCTTTGCGGAAAGCCCCAAAGGACCAGAGTTGCTCACATAGTCCATCCTTCAATAGGTATCTTAACCTGCAGCACTAGGAGAGCTTCTAGCAACTGGGTGGCAACATAAGAAGACAAAAAAGCCCCTTTGTCTCAAGAACACATGCAATCACAAACTTCACAAGCTGTCATGTCCAGCTGGCAAGAGCCAAACCTGTCCCTGCAGATACAGTGGCATTAGTTCCTGCCCTGTTCTTTCTTCCCAGGATTTCACACAACCCAGGGAAGAGTTGGATTTTTGTCAGCTACAGACTCATCCCTCAGTGACATTTAGAAGATACAAAACATTACCTTCTATTTAAGAAAAATATTTTCCAACCCTCAAGGAATGGGAAAAGCAGCACAAAACTGCAACCAGTTTGCACTCTTACACCTGAAACCCCAGAAAGCAAATAAAACCAACCCAGCTGTTTGCTTTCAACTCCCAATATCTAAAGCCAAGTCTGAAGGCTTTACTGTAAGGAAGAACACAACAATGAACTCGTCACTTCTAATGTAGTGAAAATAATCTGCTCCTTAGACCTGTCCATCCAGCACAGTGATGGACAGGAAGGAGCAGTAGTATTTCACACTTCCAGGTTCATTGTCTACAGCCATAATGAGCTCCCCAGTACCACCACACACTTCAGGAGAAGACCCAAGCAGATTTATAGGATTCTAGATTACAAGTCTCCAAGGAAATCTTCCTCCCAACATCCACAATTGAGAGGTTGATTTATATAAAATGTATAACAGACTATGTTTCTTAAAGACAATTCCTTGTCTTCAACCCCACTGCCATTGCTGCATCTGGAGGCTTGGTTTGTTTTAACAGTTGAAGAGTTTATAAATACTGAAAGCAGCACTCAATTTAGGCTGGAGACAGGCAAACTACCTTAGACCAACAGGACGCCAAATGGTAAGGAACAGTAACGAGATGATGACACATTCATAACCCAATGCTTCCATTAAAAACTTGCTGTCCAGGAAAGCTTGCCCCTTCACAGCAGAAACGTTTGGTTCTCATAACTGCTCAAAGAGAAATTTTTGCACAAACCAGTGAACCCTGGGGAGAACTCCTGAAGAAAACATTTATCTGTCTGGGAGCAACTGGAGAAATGCCAACCAAGAGTTGCAAATAAAGTGGTGCACAACCCATTTTAAATGCCACTGAGCACTTCAGCATGCACCCACGCACCAACAGGCCACTAATGGTTGTACTAGCACGAGGCTGGGAGCTCACAGTAAGCAAATTCAAGGAAAAACAGGACTCCTGAAATAAGTTGCTCGATGCCAGAAGTCCTTGAACAGAGGTTTCTTCATCCACAAGCTCAGTCTCTTTCCCAGTTTTTAATTATTTTTAAAGGCATAACATGTTACTCTGACCAGAGAGCCACAGCATGCACACCAACCAGCTGCAAAGCTAGGCATTTGTCACAGCATCTATGATTGAGCTGAAGCCATCTATTAGCACTATTGTTAAAATAGATAGATAGGTAGATATCTACCTTCCAGAATAGAAATGCTGAAGGGATCTAGAAGTCCACATGCAAACCCCTGTCTTTGGGGATCAGGGACCACAGACTTTAACCTGCCCAAACATCACCAAGGGTCTGAGCATCACTTTCGTAGAGCATGTCTCTCTCCTCTGGTCCTCATCTGTATGTGCAAATAATGTTACTTCCTCATCCCACTAGAGGGGTGCTCTCAGATTATCATATTCAAAATGAATGAAAGTGAGGTTGGCAGGGATATTACAGAAAACTGGCCTTTATAATGATGATCCCATACTGCTGAGCCTGCCTCTGCAAGTTTCTAACGCTGGTGAGTATCTCAAGGACACAGTCACTTCCGGCACATCATCTACTCTAATATAAAATACAGGTGATGGAAGGCACCAAAATTTAAGAGTTGCCAAACTCTGAGAATGAAGTTTCTGTAAAGCACAAGTATAACTCTTATAGCCATACAAAATCAGATCTAAGTGTCCAAAAAGCAGGGAAGATCCATTTATCTATCCAACTAGAAAAATATATGCTGGTTAAAGAAACTGCAACTGAAAAACTAAATGGTTAGCACCAGCTATGTTTTACAATACACAAGTCAGAGATGCAAAAATACGCTTCTTGGAGTGCCAGCATCATAAGATGTAACCCAGAACATAAAAAAAGGGGTGAAAGAACAAAAAAACTCACTTTTCTCACCACCACTACCCCACCCTCCCCAAAATCTGCCCCATGACCATGTGCCACAGAAACAGAAATCTGTTTGGGATTGTTTTGCTGTGGGTTTTGGTTTGTTTCCTCCCCCACCCCAAAACCAAAAATTAAGCCCTTTTGTTTGAGTTTAAAGGAAGAGAAAAGGAATGCCAACCACCTTTTAAATTAAATTTTGGTTTCACAAAATTTTGTGCATTTTATGTTTGGGTTTTTTAAGCTTAACAGCACAAAGACACCAGACAAGCGGCTGCTCCTTCAAGAATGGTCTCCTCCTGGTTCTTCTCAACACAGGAGGTTGAGGAGGTCAAATATCCCAGCTCCCAAAACCACTGTCACAAATGGGAACCTCCTGGACAAAGAACACCCCAAAAATGGGAAACCAGCAACTTTTCATCCACTTCATCTTCAGACACTTCCCTTTCACAGAGGTTGTGGAGCAGGAAAGGAATGAGAAGCCGTAACACAAATTCACATTCAGAAGTACGCTTAAGAAAGCAAAGAGCCAAGATTGATTAGCGTGTTCCACTGCTTTAATAAACAGCCTAATGATGACCAAATTATAGCAAAGCTCAATTGTGTAACCAAGGAGCCAAGATTTCATCCTTGATAAGGACATGGATTTCTGTCTCGCAGGAGAAGCCTGCAGTTCACTAACAAAGATGACCTTTTACATTATAACCTTCAAGGCCACAATTAGATGGAGAAATACTGTACTAACTTGGCAATATGAGTTTTTGTACACTGTGCTAATTTTTAGCAGAATCTTGCCAAGCCCATTACCATCTTTTAACAAGAAAAAGAAAAGAAATACAAATACAAAACCCACTGCTCTCCAGACCCAAATTACTTTCCACAATTCAATGCAATTTTAATTAAGATGATTAAATTACAGCAAAAATGATTAAGATGATATCCCGCAGCAAACCACTAAAGGTATAACACCTTAATCCAGAAGAAGCTGGCATGCACATATCCATGATAAAGTATTCATGAAAAGCTAGAATTTTACACATGAACCAATTTTACAACACTCAAACAATACCTTGGGAGATATTTGTCACAAGTAAAAAAAAAAATAGTGACATCCATCAGCAGAGCACAGTTTTTCTGAGACTACACAGAAAGAAATCTACACAGAAAAAATTGAAAAGGCTACAATTACTTTGACAATGTTTCTACAGCTCAAAGGAATTTGGGGGTTGAAATAAATGGTTTCCTTCTCCTTCTTAGGGCTCCCAAAATCAATTTAATATATAATTCTTTTTTCTTTTTTTTTTTTTAACAAGTTAGATCAGAAATGCATGTGAAATCAGGTCACTGCAATAATCATGTATATGGTACATTTCCACTATTGCCTATTAACCATGAGGTTTAAATGAATGAGGAAAATCTCAGATCCATACTTCACCAGTGGAAATTATTAATATAAACATAGCACTGCTCAGGTTTTACCCTTACCATCCAACTAAGCCTATACTCCTTCGGAGAAGGATAAATTAACAGACTGGGTCCAAAAGGCAGCTACAGAGAGGCATGTATCCCACTTAGACCTAGGAAAGGATCCTGCAACAGAACCCCTAGGGTTCAGGTAGTCTCTTGTGGTGCTTCAACACTGGATAAATTCAAGCCTGTTATCTTCAAGGAGTGGTAGCTTCAGCGTATTTTAAAAAAGCTGTAAGACTGCAATGAAAAAATGTTACAAACCAGCTATTTCTAGGTGCAGTCTTCTGGAAAACCTCAGCAGGGACAGAGACAAATGACAGGCAATGGTATAAGAGATTTGGAAAGAGGAGGAAATGAGTGACACAGCTCTGGCTGGTGTCTCTCCCAGCCCATGGGACAGGACAGGGGTCAAAAATGACCATCAAGCTCAGGTGGGCACCAGGTATTTTATTCCAGAGTACATATATAACCCCAAATTTTCTTAGAAGTTGTGGCCAAATACACACGAAGGCACAAAGTAACTAAGATTTGCCTTGCTCTGGACCTCCATGACTCTTCTAAGACTGACCCATAGCAGGGGGTTTTGCAGAGTTAACTGCATTGTTTCCACAATGAAGGTCCATTCCCAAAAATGCTGCTGCATTTTGCATCAAGGATTCCTTTGGAGCTGCTCACACTATCTGTTAGCTTTTGAGATGAAAGGGGGGAGGGGGGGGGTCGGGGGAGGAGAGATCTCTAAAAAATAAGAGGAAAGAAGAAAAGAGTTCTGTATGTTGCAGAGAGCTATTAACAGCCATGCAGAGTCACCCAACTGCTCACAGATTCAGGACACAAAAACCCTGAAGAGTTTTTTTAAGGACAAGTGCATTAGTGAAACTTGGAATTTTGGGTTTTTTTAACTATAACGTTGAATGCCCTGTTAAGGTCTAGCTTCCTCCCAGCAGTAATTAGTCAGATATGACATGAGGTGAGACCCCGTCCAGGTGAGAGGTTAACTTTGTATTTTTCTTTAATGGATGAAGAAAAGTCTAACTGGAGAAAGATAAAATTCCAACATAAATCCTCCACTGAGGCTGCTATGAAATAACTCTTTTGTTTAATTATTATGAGTTGGATCAGCAAACACTAGATCCCGATGGACGGAGAGCAGCTGTTACTATAACAGAAAGACATTCATCTTCCCTTCTCAGGACACTGAAACTCTATCAACAATGCCTGTAAAACGACCCTTTCCTCCCCCCCTCCGACCCCGAGTTTTTGCCTGGCTTTCATATTCAGACCTATTTTTAGCAGACTTTATCTTGTCACGCTGCACTTCAGCATTTTGTACATTAGCTGGTTCAAAATCATATCCATGCACAAAAAGTGTTAGGGACATCAACAGGGCAATTCTTAAGTGCACGCTGCAAGAATGGCATATCCCTCACTAGGGGTTTCTTCTTTCATCATTGAGAAGGAGCCTATAGACACAGTTACTCAGCCAGATACACTTGCATCTCACTTATCTAACAGAGCAGGAGTGATCTCATTTACCTTTGGGGCTTACAGTTACCTTGGAAGGGCTTCTTTTAGCTATTATTTACTTAATAAATAGCCATTCTATACAGGATTGCATGGGAAAGGAAATTCTATTACCAATAATAATAATAATAAAGGTTTCTCATGTTTGCTTTTAACAGCACAAACTCCGTCCCATTAGACGACAGAAGCAGCTATCTAGGGAAAATTATCTATAGCTATAAAAATTATCTGTAAAAGACTTCCCCAGTTATCTCAGGTACAATATAAACACTGAATACCCCCCAGGAATGGACACATCGAGCCAGACTCCCTGCCAACACAAACAGGCACCATGCCAGGGCTTCAGCCAGGCAACAGCCGTGGGGATACACACTTGCATGGACTGTACATTCAGTGGGGTTTGAAGGTTTTTGCATTTCCTTTTTGTTTTGGTGAGGTTTTGGGGGGCTTGGTTTGTTTGGTTTTTTTTTTTTTTTTTCATCCATCACCATCAAAACTCAGGAAGAATGAGCTTTGTGCCACCAAGCTGCACCCACGAGGGGAGCTGCCCAGCAACAGCAAGCATGCTCATCAGAAATGCTCCATCAGGCTTTGCTTTTCTTTATCGCCTGCATAAAGAAGCCTGGAAATCAAGAATGGAGGGCCACCGTGTTGCTTCAAAGAACTCCAAAAGGTGATTAAAATCCAGAAGGGAATTTCTTGCTATAACTAAGTGTGCCAAGCCTGCCCTTTCTACAGAACCCTGCTTCACACTTCCACTTTAAAAAAGATGTTCCAGGACTAAGGGACTAAGGTCTGCTGTACCAGTGAGGTAGCAGAACAACAGCAAGCAGATAAAAATGTTCATCTCCATAAGTTTTCGTTTGTTGTGAGGTTTTTTATTTGCTTTTTTTGAGGTCTT
This sequence comes from Psilopsiagon aymara, assembly GCA_024733675.1. Classification (NCBI taxonomy): domain Eukaryota; kingdom Metazoa; phylum Chordata; class Aves; order Psittaciformes; family Psittacidae; genus Psilopsiagon; species Psilopsiagon aymara. Next base: position 20,639 of record JANRGW010048776.1, read on the forward strand.
TTTGTTTGTTTCATTGATTGTTTTTTGCTTGTTTGTTTGAAAGAGGATTTGTCTCTGAAATACTTCAAAGGAAGCTGAAGAGAATGGATGGGGCAGCTCTGTGGCAGGGCACACCCGTGGCAGCATCCCCACCTGGGGGTCCACGTGCAGCATTTCAGCCAGAAATGCTGCGGCTCTGTGGTAATCACTGGAGTCAGGCATTCACAACTCCTTGCCTGCCAGCAGCCAGGGCCAACATAGCAGCAAGGCACTGCCAAGCATTAAATACACCATCCTCTTCTCCTTCTTGTTGTGCTAAGCTTTATCCCCTGTGCATCTCAGGTTCCTTAAGTAAACAGGAATTTCACAGCAGGGAACTGGTATGTCAGCAACAGCGCCTATCATCACTACCCCAAACTCAATTTTTAAAAGCCAAGCAGGTGAGTGCTACCCAGTGCAACTGTAATAGGTATCTGGGAAAATGCCTTGCCCCAGGCCTAAGAATGTGCTTTAGCAAAGACTTTCCTACAAAAATGAAAGTGCCTGGTATGCCGTGGGTGCACGTGAAAGCAAGGAATTCCAAGTTCAAACTTTTGTGCACCCAAGAGCTACCCAATAGCTGCCGAGCTGCAACTGGATACTCCCACCATGAACACCCAAGGACAACTGAATTTCTCAGCCTGCACATATATAGGGGAATTAGCATTCTTAACCCATTAATTACGTTCAGGAACTAAAGTGGCAACACAAAACCCTCTGTGTTTCGGTTGTCATACTGGAGAAAGGAAAATAAAGAATTGGAATAAACAAGCGGGCTGTGCACCCACAGGTTGCATTGCCACGTCTCAATCATCCCAAAAGTGAACTTGCCAGAACAAGGCTACTACCAAGACAAACGCAAATCTACACTTTGTTGAGCAGCAGCATCTCATGTCAACCATAGCTGCCCTCTGTTAAGCACAGAGACTTGGGCAAATCTGCACAGTAACATAAAGGTCTGAAGCAAAGCAAATGCTTACTTGCACTTGAGCATCTGCAAAGCTCACAAAGCTCCTCCAAGATCAGTACCATAGTCTCCTTACAACTTTAATAGCGTATAGCTCAGCTTGCTGCCTCAGAGAAAAGCCTGAATATCAGCTGTGCAAAATTTTAAAGCCCGCCTTTCCCAGAAAGAGGAATATCAATGGCAAACAGGGCAACTGGAAAGGGGAGTTTTCAGACATCTCATCCAAACTGCATCAACAACCACCAGCCTGCAGAAGCAACCCAGAGACTGTAAAACATGGGAAAAGTATTAAAAGGGTTTTAAAAGCCCAAAATACCCTCGTTTTATGAAATCCTTTTTAAAAGTCACAAAAAGGAGACAGCTTGATTGAACATTTCTTCACGTCAGACCCACAGCTGCATTCCCCCCTCTCCAGGAATTCAAAACTGTCTGCAGAGGTAAATTATGTATAAGCAAAATATTCCTAAAAGCCAAATTAAAAAAGCTGTGCACATGACAAAAGACCTTTTAAATACATAATAACAGAGGAAAGAAGGGTTAGCCACCCAGATTGACCGCTTGATAGATCAGGCACAAATGGAGCTAACTTTATCCCTCTCATCCACTCAAAGGCTTATAATCTCACACCTTGAAGCAATAAATTAGGAAGAATCACTACCCTAGCAGTACAGGCACCACACTGAAAATTTAAACTTCTACTACTAGTTAGAAAACAAGTTCTAGAGTGGGAAAAGCTTTAAATAAAAGGTATATAACCACAGTATTAAGACACTACAGAGTATCATCAGCTACCCATAGACTTAAAAAATCACAGCCTTTGCTGCTGTGGGTTTGGGGCTCATTCAGCACAGACTTGGGATTTTGGATCACTCTGGAAAGTGTCAGAGACACACTCATCTCTTCATTCCATTGCTGGCTTTACTGAAGGATTAACGCACACCCTCTGCTTTTCCTCTGCTATTACATAATGGTACATATTAGACAAGAAGAGTTGAGCCCAAAATCCATCCCTTAATTTGCACAAGTATCCATTTAGATTAAAATTAATGTAGCTCACACTGTAAAGCACTGCACCTTTTCATGAATGCGCTTTATTCTCTTTAACTAAAGAGGATGGACTCTTATATAGCTCTACTGGTATGAGAACAAGACAGGAGAAACAAAACAAAAATTATACCTCTGGTTTCACAAATATATCAGAACATTCCATTTTTCTCCGCCAATTTCATTCCAGGTGGACAACAAAGGACAACACGGTGGTCCAAGCTCCAGCTGTGGACTCAAGAGGATGGGGAGCAACACTCCAGCCACTGACTCAAGATCCTCAAGATCTCAGTGAAATGCCTGCCATAGAAGTGGTGGGAATACCCGATAAACTTTTATTACATCCCATAAATTATGCACTATAGGGACAGGATGCAGGCATCCACAGATAAGAGTTTTATGTCTAACAACTCCTGTGCAAACATTTTAACAGGCTCATTTCAGCTCCTTAATACACCGCTGCTTCCCAAACCCATCAGTGAGCTCCAGGTCCAGGCTGCTTCCTGCTCAGTGCCTGCAAGGCAGCCCTGCCTACACCCAGCCCCATGCCTTCCTCCAAGCAACCTCCTGCCCCTAGAACTCTCCTCCAATACAAAACCAAATCTGTGATGAAATGGCACAGCTAGCTGGAAATTGCAGAATTATTATCAAGAAACAGGTAATTCACATCTTTCTCCAGCAACAGGGTCAGTCCTTCCATTGTGTTTCTTCTCTATTTAAATTTAAAAACCTGTGTGCATGAGCCAGTCCCTGCTTGCAGGCAACCCAACCTAAGAGGAAAAGATCTTCTCCAAGAGCCAAAACACACCAACCACCTCCAAAGTCACCAAAAGAAAATAAATGTAAATCACATAAGGTGGCCAGAGCACACTACCAGGTCAAAGCCGGATTTCACCTGATACAGAAACACTTCCTCATGCAGCTTATATTTCTGGTATAGGTACAAAATATTTGGTGTGACCTTGGGTGAGCCACTTGACAATGCAGCAGGGAGTACCTGCAGACAGTAGCGTTTTCTCATACTTGGCCCCTCTGCTCAGTGTTTCTGGGGCAGAGACCATCTCTTGATACAAACAGCACTTTCCGAAAGAGAAGCGGCATTTTTCGAGGCATCTAGACATCAGTAACATTTCTTTCTTAAGTAGCATGATGGACCAATGCCACATGCAATAACATAATCAGGGAGACAAGACTCAAATACTGGCAAAATAAGGGGCACTTGTGAGCTAGAGGGAAGCATATTATTATTATTTTCAGTGTACACTGACAATTGCTGCTCTTAACTTCTAGTTTGAATTGAAGCTATACTGTAGTAATGGAGGATGATGACAGAGTGAAAAAGAACATGAAATTGGTGAAAAAGACCAACGGTTGTATTTTAATCTGAGCATTAAATGTGCTGAGTCTGCAGAATGCAGGCAGAGTGTTTCATCTTTAATTTACTTCTCTGCCCCTCTGACTTCAGTGGCTCCAAGAAAACTTACATGGAAGATTTGGGAGAGGGAATTGATGGACTTTTTTTTTAATATACCTTAAAGGAACAAATGACTAAAGGGATACTAAATTATTTCAGAATGAAGTAATAATGAAGAGAAGAGATTAGACATTAGTTGATCCTCAATGGTTAATGGAGGGGAAAGGCAGGGGAGAGGAGAGCTTAGACTGGTGAATGCTGCAGCCACAAACACCTCTCTTACACATCCAGTTTCACTGATGTGAAAATCTCCACGTGAAGGAACAGGAGAAAAAAGAGCTTAAGTGGGAACAGGGTGCAGAATGCCAAGTGCTACACTGAATAATTCAGATCCAGGCAGTGCTATTGGCCAAGCAAGAAAATCACACCCCCCTGCTAGTTTTAAAATCAAAGGCCAAAGAAGGATAAAAGGAAAAGACAACACCTCTTTAAAGCAGAGATTACTCTCTGCAGTTCCCATTTCCGAACTTCCCACAATGTTTTGTTTCAGTAAGAGCATGGGAGATGGGGTACCACACTAGTGCCTAGGTACGGCACCACACTATCCACAACTGACCAGGAGCCTGGACAACACTGACGCCTTTTTGACAGCACTCTTTCAGCCCAACAGCAAGAGAAAGCGAACTCTGAAGCAGGTACTGACTCAACAAAACCAAACTGACTTTGTAAGAGTTCCTTTTGCAAGACTCTTCCAGCACATAAGCAGTTCTTCAGCCACTGAAGCTGAAGGCAAGACTCCATTAGGGCTTTCACTTGGGTCTATGTTACCACTGAACTCAACCAGGCTCTCTTCCCTGCCTCTGCTCTTCCCAATCACAGCAACGCTTCTTCAGCACTGGCCAAAGGGGCTGCATACACAGATTACCAGGTGAGGGATGGAAAGCACCATAAGGAGAGGCCGTGCGCCTGGTACAGGGTGCAGTATTCCCTGGAAAAGGGGCATCCAGCAAATTACTTTACCTTGGTCATGCACAGCAAGAAGCAGGCAAGTTATCCAGCCGCTTCCACAATTTTCAAACTACAGCTACTGTGTTAAGCCTGAAATAACCATCCTGGGTGCGTTTGGTAGAAAGATGCCATATATTCTGGGGCTTGAAAGATGCAGTGCTACTAAAACTGCATCTGACCAATCTTGTGCAGCTCCACATGGTCAGCTACTACTAACATTAAATTATAGAAAGGCTTCTCGAAGTAGGCCCTGATATTTGACAACCAAAACAGCTTCCCCTACAAAGCCCAAAAGTGGAGTAACGTTGACTCCTATCTATTTTATCCTTAAAGTACCCTGGCTTTCTAGGAACAAGCACCATGTGGACAGCGCACACAACTACACCTTGCTGGATGCCCAGCCTCAAACCATCTCTTCCATTCACCTCCTTCATTCTTGACAAATTAAGATAGACATCCCTTGGTTCCTTTCACAACTACAATACTTTTGCAGAGGAACCCACCCCTTGGACGGGCACTACACAAATCACAACAGCGGCCTGGTCTCATCATCCCATTAGCAACACTCCAAAACCGGCCCCTCTCAGCCCAGATGAGAGGCTGCCCTTCCATCTCAGCCTGTGTGCCCATCCTGCTTCCCAGAACTGTTGAAGAAGGGAAACCCTCCAGGTGATCCTCAAAGTGAGGAGTGCATGCGTGGTGGGGAAGGGGAGGGAAACGGTGGGAGGGAGAGAACAGAACAAAATCAAAATAACAACCAAAAAAAAAAAGAAAAAGAAAAAGGAAGGAAAGAAAGAAAAAAGTGAGGCTGCCCTGTTTCTTTCTTCTCTACCATCTATTCAGCGACAGCAGGGGAGGTCTACAACTGTTGTGTCACATAAAGCACAAAAAAACCTGACAAGCGTGTTTTAGTTGATGGAGACCAGAGTGGACAGGAGGCTGGTGACAGCTCAAAAGCAGGGAGTAAGAGACCTCCACTTTAATTGCCTGTTTCTTACTATCTCATCAAACAAGCAGGAGCGTTAGAGCCTGGATGGGCTGCTCAAAACCACAAGAAATGGCAGAAATTTCAGTGTGTCAATACTTCAGCTAACTACCCAGGCTGACAGAGATTCTCACTCCTGTCCAGGGACACTGAATTTTTAGCCCTGCCTGATCCTCAAGAGCCTATACCAAAGGGAACATGCAGAAGATGCTTTGAAATGGGAGAAAGAGGGAGGGGGGAAAGGGAAGTTAAACCACAGGCTGGGCAGGACCTGGAGAGGTGTTCATAAATAAAGCCACTAAAAATAATACACTGCGCACTCGCATCTTTAACATAACATTTTCTTCTCCACAGAACTGTGACAATGGTTATCTCGGTGGTATAATTATCTAGATTTGATGACAGATTAAAAAAATATATCTCTCAAACACCTGTTCAAGAGTTCTGTGTTTTTAAAGGCCATTGCCATTAACCTTGGGCCATGCACTTCATTGTGTTTAATTAGCAAGCTAATGAAGCCAGTTTTATTCCCCTTCTCAAGCACAAGAGGATAAATACAAGACAGTGAAAGAGGAGACCAGATCCGTTTGCAGCATAGCTCATTGCTGCACGGCATTACTTAAACTTGCACCAAAATAAAAGTAATGCAATGGCACAGGAAAACGTGTTAGCAATGCATTCTGCAAGACAAATCCTTTTACACCTTCTGTATTTTCTAAAGCTCATAGATTAAAACATGATTTCGGAACATTTGGGCTGCAGAAAAATTTGCAAACAAAGGGCTAAAAATGAACATAATGTTTTCCTCAGTGAATCCTCAGTATTCCAAAAATTAAGCATAACAGATTTCTTTCTTTCTTTTTGGTTTTTGGGGTGGTTTTTTTGCAAAGAACAGCAGCCCATGCTTGCTTTGTTACAGCCAGCCAAGGTAGCGATGAGAGAAGCATCAACAATGGAGGTCAAGCGATTTTCGAAAAGCCCACCACTTTCTCAGAGTCCTAACATGTACACACACACACAAAAGACATACTTCAAGCAAAGCCGGGTGATACGAATCCCAGCAACACATTGCAACTGTGGGTATCTGAGGTTGTTTATTTTTTTCCCCTGACTGAAGAGCTTTAGGAAAAACTGGACAATGAACATCACGTTGATAAATACCCATAAATAAAGGCTTCAAAAGAGAGGGAGGGATTTACAGAATTGCTAATGCACTGATTTAATGATTCCAGGGGACCTTTCCAAATAAACAGAATTATATTAATTTTCCAGGGTTTCTTTATTCTGTTTTCGGAGGGGGGAGGAGAAAAAGTCAGCATAGTTATGCCCTATCACATTATCCTTTTCGTAACATGATACATTTAAGAAGCTTTCAGGGTTAATTTTTTTAACGCAATCTCTTTTTCTCCTCCAACTTCCATTTCCACCACTGTATACACACAGCCATAGGATCGGGTTAAAAACCAAAACCAAACCAAACAAAAACCCAACCCCACACCCAAAACAAAAACAAAATAACAAAACAAACAAACAAAAAAACCCACACCAACCCGGAAGCCATCTCTTTTATTGAATCACCCGAGATAAAAGGATTCCAAGATATATGGAAAGAAAATACATTGACCATAAATCTCCTTTATGCACATAATAGAATTTTCCAGCCAAGAGAGCTGTTGTGATGATAGCAACGGCGAGCACCACGAATACTGATGGCACACACACACACACACACCCCGCCTGCTCGCCTGCTTCTTCCAAAATACCTGCTCTCCCTCAGCACTGCTATGTAAATACAAGCCCGCACAACCCCCTTCCTAACACATGGAAACAAAGCTGCGTACAAGTGTCCCAGCGATCAGATTAAAAAGCCCAAGCTGGCTTTGCTCGCCATCAAATTCATTTTTTTTTAATTTATTTTTATTGCCCGCTCCCTTTTCATTGCCTTCCCCTCCCCGCCTCACGCTTTCGGTGTGACTTAAAAAATAATTAAGCGATGGCAGTGTTTATAATGCCAAAGGCAGGCGGTGGCAGTGCATATTTAATGGGCACTCGGAACAAAGGAAGCCCGGCTGCAGGAGCGCCCCGGGGCCGGCCCCGCCGCCGCCCTCTCCGGGCAGCCCCTTCCCCGGACCGGGGGACACGGACACGCGGGGAACCCCTCCCACTCCCACCCACTCTGCAATACAATGAAGCCGCGATGGCAAAGCCGCCGGAAACTCCCCGGCTG
>JANRGW010048778.1:0-19993 GCA_024733675.1 Psilopsiagon aymara
GTGGTTCAAAACAGTGTTATTGTGATAATGCTTAGCTTATACTTGGGAAGAAAAGGGACAGTGGAAACAGGAGATTTAAAGCATACTGCTAAGATACAACAAAACACAAATCCCCTTGATAGTTGGTTTCAAAATGTGTTTGGTAGTTGGGGGTTGGGCTCCTGGGCTCAACACCTGTTGTTATCGGGTTTAAAGATTCTCCATTTGCGGTAGGCGAGGACCCTCCAGTGGTGGGAGAATGATGACAATCAATATGATCATGCATCAAGTTCATTTATTGCATCTGAGGGCTTCACTTATATATCCTTAGGATTAATTATGCACACTAGTCAACGTATGATTGGTCACATTCAAACAATTACCAACATACGATTGGCTAAGCATAATGTTACATTTGCCAAGCCCCTCCCTCTTGGGGTTTGCACCGCTGCTTTTTGCTTCCTAATAGGGGTTCTTCGGTACTTTCCCCACTGCTCAAGGTTGGGCCGTCCTTGTTGGTGATGGGCTCCTCATGGTCATGTCGCTGTGGTCTGCAGCTGCTCCCACTGCCCATGGCCCTGCTCAAACATCCATTCCCCAACTTGCCAGTGTGTGTAGCACAGACAAGGCTTTTGGTAAAACTTGAGTGTAATGAAGGGCAGCCTGGAAATAGAACCTTTTCCGGGGAATAATGGTACTGGTAAATTGGCCAGTCCCTCAAGGTATTCTAATGAGTGGAGCTTAGAAATAATTCGAAGATATCTGGTATATGTGATAGTGGAAAAATAGAAGCTGTAATGATGCATTTAGAATGTATTTTTTTTTATTGCTCTTGGTTAATTTCTGACATAGCTGGTCTTAGTGAGCCACTTGAATGATCTGGGTTGCTATGAAGTTTTAATAGTTAACACTTGGAAGGCCTTGTAGTTTAAACAAACGTTAATTTCAAAATCACATTCCTTCCTTGAGAAACTATCCCAAATTTAGTATGCCTTTTTAATTCTTCATTTTTAAAAAACATGTGAAAGAATATTGTGAGGTAGGGCTTTGGAAGTTCCTGTAAAGAGATGGCTTTTCTCTAGATGGGGTTTTATTTTTGTGTCACAAAATTCTCCTGTAGAAAGTGCTTTATCTGCCTTTATTAAGCTCTCAATTCAGAGTGCTAGCCCATTTCTTCATGCATGACTTGAAAGAAATACATGTTTTCATATAGTTGATTAAAAGCCCAAAAGGATGAGCGGGAAATGCACGCCCTAATGCATGTTCTTATATGGGGAAGATAAAAAAAGAGGGATTTTTGAAAACCAAAGGTTTGCATTTGAACTTGTGATTCAGATCTTTCTTTCAGGACAATATGCATTCTCAGAGTACCTTGCTAAACCTCATAACCCTTTGGAAAACAAGACTATTGGGAAAAACAATGTTGGAGGTAGAGATGATACTTTCTTATGCTTTGAATAGTGGCCTTTTTTATAGGAAGTGGCCAAGAATTTCTGTAAAAACATTGGACTGCATTGAAAACAAAAAAAAACCAAACCAAACCTTGAAGTGTTTTACCAGCTCTGTTCCTTAGACAGTATTCTCAAAAGTGTAAAAGTTGCAGAGGGAACTAAAAAAAAAAAAAAAAAAAAAAAAAAGGGCAATATTCTTAGAACTTCTCTAGATAAGAGTTAAGGCAGAAGGGTTTTCATAGGCTGTGAGTGGAGGTGATGTTTCAAAGCTATTAGGCCTTGCTCCTGCACGGCCTATTCCCTCATTTAGCCTCGGTAAGATTATCTGTCTGATTAGATATGAGAAAGGTAAAACTCAGCCTAGATAAAACATTCAGATTTCTTTTGCCTCTCTGCTGTAAGGTTGTTAGGGGTTGAGGGGAGTAAAAATGAGCATTTTCAATCATTAGTTAAAAAAAAAAAAAAACAACATTGACCTGACAAAATTAAGGCAACGTTAGGTGGGACTTTAGGTCACTTTAACGTGAGTCAGGTAGTGAATCAGAAAATTCAGAGTATGTGGAATTCAGAGTTTTGCTGGTTGTGATCTTTTCTTTACATCAAACAAGTGCAAGCTTCTTCTGTTGCCAAGCACCAGCTTGCCTAAAAGGTAGATTTGAAGAGTCCAGTCAGTTCTCAGCCATCTGCTGAGTCAGTATTTCATAGACACATCACACATGTGTATGTGTAATATGTATGTGAAATATTTGTAAATAATAAATATTGAAGAATTGTTCAAGTAGGAACCTGCAACAGCATGATACTCAATTTTTCTTCGAATTGTGTGTTTTTCAGAGCATGATTTATTTGCACTTCATTCTCTTTGTTCTACATAATGCTAATTGTAAGAGGAAAGTAAATAATTGGTGGCTGGAGAAAAGGTTGCTTGCCATCCACTCAGAGATCAGAAATGTGCCTGTTAGAAGATTCAAAACAATATCTTTTAAAAAAAATCTTTTCTAGGGAATAATGACTTGGGCTTTTCCAGATTAGTGACTTGCAGTCATGTTTTTTGGCACTCTACTAGTTTGAAGAAAATGTATGTTTTAACTGCTCATCACAGTGAGGAGTTCTTGTTTAGCTAAAAACTATTATTGTTAAATGCTTTGTCGGCACTGTTGTGTTGGTCCATGTCTTGGACTTGTGTGATTGTTTACACCTGGATAGGATGCTGCTTCACATCCAGAGAGATTATGCAGTGAAACTGGCATTTTCTCAGAATTCAGGAGAAATGCAGGGCAGCAAAGAGGGTTATCTATTTAGAGATGAATGATACTTGCATTGACTGAAGTGTACCTTGTTCTAAAAAATGCAGTTTCTTCCCTAAATTTTTCAGTGTGTTTTTTGCTAAATACTGGCGGGAATAAATAAACTTTCCCTGTTAATGTTTTCAGTGGTTTCACTTATTAGAAATTGTTGAGTCATTGCAGCCTTACATTTGTTGTCAGAACTAATTTCAATAGTATTTCGATGTGATTTCGGCAGAAATAGTTTTTAGCACGCATTGCTTCAGCCAAGACAGTGATCTGTAAGTTGAAAAACGACTACTGTCTTCTGACTTCTGTGATGAATTCCTACTTAAGTGGGAATTCTGTGTTTGAAACACCAAGGTCTTCATAAAGCCTTTATAGCCTAGATACTGAACTTTTGTCTTAAAATTAAGAGAGCAATGAAACCTTTTGAGAAAGGTATTGACACCCTGCAGGGAAGTACTTCAGCTGCAAAAGATTTTACAGTGTAGTGATTTAAGGCCAGAAAATGTCATTAAGTCCCATCTGTCCTTTATACCACTTAATTTGAAAATGACATACCATGTATGTATAACTGCATTTTGGCATGTGACTTTGATATTCACTGTGTTTCTATCACTTCCTCTGCTCTGTAGCATACACCGTGTTACTTCTACTGTTATGAAGAAACTTAGTAAAAAAAAAAAATTCTGTGTATAGTGATTGAGAAATTCCAATTATTGCTAGTTCGCTTGCTGAATTTTACGAACATCTCATTATTAAACTGTTTATCACTAATAAATGAGCAGAGATTGTTAATGTCTGAAGGAAGGTTATCACATGCTCTGAAATTAGACATTAGTGCTTCTGGTCTTCCTTCCAGTTATGAGATATAATAGATCCATTAACACTCACAGCAGCCTAAAAAGTAAGATATCTGCAGAGATTTTTCTCCTTTCTGAAGGCCCAAGTACAATATTTAGCAAGGTTTCTTGAGCAGTGCCCAGTGCATGGTGACATAGGGATGGTGCGCTTAACAATTCTTTCACATACTGGAATCATGCATGTATATATGTAAAAATTACATTGTTTCTGAAAGTGTAAGAAACATAATACTGGTACCTCAATAAGCTGTTACACTGTTAATAATTTTTAAAATGTAAAAATAAAGTTTAAAGAATGCTTTTTTTCAGATGCCTGAGAACTTCAAATAAAGGCACTTTTATTTTTCCTATTTCAGAGTTTATATGTTGGAAGAGCCTGTAAGCAATACTTGTGTAACAGAGCTTAGACTTACACATCAACCAGCTGGTATAGCCAGATCTTCAGTTGTTCTCTTTTTTTTACTTTTTGGAGGTATTTGTGAGCAACTTGATGTTTTTGACATCTAGGTGACAGCTTCTTGCATAAGAGATGAGCAGCGTTTTATACCACCCAGCTGTGTGTATTAGTCTGTACATCAAGCTGAAGAGCAGCACTTAGCCAGATCTGACAATCAAATGTGAACTAGTACTACCTATACACAGGAGTGCATTTTAATGTTGTGTGCTTTTTACCAAGAGGCTGGTACTTGACAAAGAGATCATCAGAATCTCTTTTTCCCACCCCTTTTTTTTTTTTTCTTTTTTTCTCTCCCACAGTTGTGAGTCCATTTTGAAATGTATGATTTTTTTTTTTTTTGGAATTTAATATGGTTTATCTTACAGAAAACAAAGCCAATTTAATGTTTTCAGTGATTTCTGGTAATAAAATGTCAGCAAGCTTTTTGTAATAGGGTTACCGGTTTAGATGTAATTTTCTGCTGCTAAATCTGAAGTAATGTTGTGCTGAGTTTCACCATGACTTAGTGTCCACGTACCAACAACCTGTTTCCACAGAAGCCAGGACCTAGACAAATTCTACTGCCAGTTTCAAAATTCAGTGCGGCTCTTCTCAGTCTAGTTAAGAGTCAGTGATCAGCAGTTGTGAGTGTGGAGATGGGTGAGAGCTACTTGATCTTCGTTTAGTTTGACTGATCTATTAGCTGTGAACCTTAAAGTTTCCACACTTCTTCATGGATTTCAAAGCTCCTTGATACTTAAATTTGAATAAAAGAAATTCACTGTCACAGAATAAAATATACACTGACACTCTTCATAGTTCAGCTTGCCTTGTTCATGTATTTGCTATAAACCAGATATTATTACTAAAAGTCATAATTCTTTCTTCCTGTTTTCATTGACAGAACAGGGAAGACCTGTTTTGACCTGTATATGCAACCCCCCAAAAAATTATAAAGAGGGGAATTTACAAAAAGCCCTCTTTTAACAATTAATTTTCTTGTCTATGGAATAATCAATTTGTGGTGACATCTAGGTGATGAAATACATAGTTTTCCGTGATATACCTTGTTTTTATGAAAATGTTGGTGACACACTTTAACTTACCTTTAACTTTTTCTGTGGGTGTGTTTGGTTTTTTTTTTTTTGGTGCTTTCGTTGTTTTGTTTGGTTTTTTTTTTTTGTTTTTATACTGTATCTTTTAAAAGTGGTATTCCATTTCCATCTGGTCTTTTTCTTATAATAGAGAAGTATTGAGCAAACTGCCACTGCAATTATTTCCTGCAATTTTGTTTATGTAGTTGAAAATACCGTGATAAAAATAGGAATGTAAATCCTGTTGTCTGAAGTATTTAAGCATTATGACAGATGTATTTTTTTGATCTTTGAGTTGTATTTTTGTTAGTAAATCTTCGTTAATGATCAAAGTTTTTAAAGGAATCATCCTTGCAAGCTGAAAGAAAGAAGAAATAAAGGAAATGGTGTATTAATTTTCTAGGCCATTTCTTCCACTGCAATAGTTTTTACAGTGGTATTAATCTGTACTTACATCATGTTGAGATAGGCTGTGGGTATGCACAAATGTGGATGGATTTGCCATGGGTTGGAATCATTTGATTCCAAAAATCTGATGGCATGTTTCAGATGTCTCTTCCACGTTAGCTGCACAATTAATTGCATAATGCATGCAATAATTTTAAATTTAGCAATTTATTTAAATTCTATTACTAATGAAAACTTAAAAAATGCAGTTTGGGGAAAAAGGTTTTTTTTTATCTTAGCAATTTCATGGTGATTGTGTTGACTCTACATTGGAGGAAATACAGTCAGTCTAAACCAGAAGAAAGAAGAGAGTTAAGAGAACAGGGGTCCAGAGAAGTCCTACTCTTCACAGTCAGCTGGTTCTTAGTGTACTCCCAACATCAAACCAGATTCGTGGCTGTCCACTGGGATTTCCATTTAGTGGAATATGACATTTGGACATATTAGATCCACAAATGGAATAAGAAAATAAAATGAAAAAAAGAGATATGAAATTAGTAAGTAAAAAACAGGCATAGTTCTGAAGGATGTAAGATTAAGATGTATTTTCACCAATGTAATAAGGACTCATTTTCTAAGAAGAATTTAGAAGGAAAAATGCTCATGTGCTCTGTAACTAGCAAACCTGAATTACTACTTTGTAAGTGGAAAAGCTCTGCTGATTTTTTGCATCCATTTGCTTTTATTTAATTTTGAGAATCAAAGATAATAGGAAAAATAATCACACATTTGTCTCTTTATAACACTGGTTTTATACTTGGCTGTTTTTGTCTTGGGTTCTTATCTAACTTTATGTTTCAATTTTACTCCTCTAAAACAGAAAAAAAAGCTTCTTGAAGAACTTGGAAAGAACAGACTTCCATATATGACACCAGTCGATGCTGATTTCAATCAGCTGGTAATGTATTTCTTTTAACTGCACTTGTACTAAACTAAAATGGCTACTTGACTGAACAACAAATCTTTCTTCAAAGAGAGACTGTGAAATCTGATATGAAAATGGATTCTCATGGCTGATAATGTACTTTCAAGTAATGTGAAATAAGACCTCTAGAATTGGGATATTCGAGAATGAAAACTTTGTAAATTGATTTTTAGGATTTTGTTCTGAGTATCAATACCTGAGCACCAAGTAACACGTAACAGTTTCTTACGCTTTATTGAAATAAAATACACTGCCATTTTTAAGGGTTTATTTGGTGGATATTCAGAATCATGAAGTCAGACTCCACTTTTGCCATGGAATTGCAGTTGTGATACTGAGCAACCTCTCTGCTTCCCTCACCTTTCTCATTCCCTGGGGTTGTAGAATGCTTAGGGAAAGCATGATGTTCTTGTTGTTCTTACAGTCCCGAACATAGTGGAAATAAGCTCTGATAGGCATCTTTAAGAGCTGTAGGGATAGTAATATAAACTAAATAAATCACAACACCCAAACACATTCTTTTCATGCTTAATCCAGTGTTAATGAAGAAGCTCTTCCTCTCTCTTTAAACTTGGGTATCTTACTGTTTTCTCCTTCCTTAGTCCTGTTACATCCCCTCCTGTTTGATCTTTTCTGTCTGTTGCTGCCAACAGCTGCTAAGCTCAGCATATTTTTCTCTGTTTGTAAATCCAGTCTCATGGAGCTGACACAACAACAGAAGATGGAGCTAACGCTGCCGAAGTGGCACCTCATTTACTTAGTATCAGTAATTCATAAATATAGAAGACAATGGGAACAAGATAAGCAATGAAATCAGACGTGTTCCAGACTTAATGAAGTTTAGATACATTCTTCTTGCATCATACAGAGTTGTCCTTTTTTGTTAGTGCTTGTATGCATGCTAGGTATTTTTAAGTCTATGTGAGAATCAGAAACTTCACAAGCATCTCTTAAATTCTTATGGTGGTTGTGAAATGTTACTTAAATCACAGCTGTACATATTACAAGTTCCATGATGCTTAAATGTAGTACAGATGGAGAAGAAGAGAAGGGTGTGAGCTTGAAGACAACAAGTTGGCAAAATGAAATATTGCATACAATTTAGTTTTATATTCTGTCTTTCTGGGAGATACTTTCTTTACTCCCTTAAAGATGCACCGCTGACAAAGCAGTATTCTTTGAACACATTAGAAAGGTTAGGTAGGATGCAAGTGAAAAACTACAGTATCCTGTCAGGTGTGGAAGTGTACAGTCTGAACAGAACAAAGAAGTTTCATCCCAAATAAAACTCACATCCTCTTTCAGTGTGCCTTGTACAATGCAGGATTTTAGAAATGGGCCCCAAATCATCGGCTGAAACAGTGTGATGTTTAAAGCCACTGAGAAACAAAAGTCTGTTAGCAAGGCAGTTCACAAATACAGAATCGTAGAATGGTTTGAGTTGGGAAGGACCTTAAGATCATCTAGTTCCAGCCCCCCTGCCATGGGCAGGGACACCTCACACTAAACCATGTCACCCAAGGCTCTGTCCAACCTGGCCTTGAACACCGCCAGCGATGGAGCATTCACAGCTTCCCTGGGCAACCCATTCCAGTGCCTCACCACCCTCACAGTAAAGAACTTCTTCCTTACAGCTAACCTGAACTTCTCCTGTAAATATATATATGTATATCTGAAATACAAGCTTATCATTTCATTTTGTAAGCGGCAGTTTGTTTATCAAGGGTCTCTGTTGCTGATTTGTAAGTCTTGTCACTTGGATCATTCTGTAAGGTGATTCTCTGTGTTGAGTACCACCTTTAGAAGTGAAAGTATGTGTGTATTTAAAATCATGTGTGTAACATTCGTATAAAGAATTGGGCATCAGATGTGCTTTTTTTTTTTTTTTTTCCCTTTAATCTCGAAGTTCCCAGTAAGATACCTGCTTCTTTCAGAGTGAGCAGGGAATTGACCTTTAATACTTGCTGTCAGGGTTACAACACAGAGTACATGATTACTCCCCCTTCCCCAACCCCCCCCCAAACACTAAGATGTCCAGTGTGAACCCAGTGTTCACCCTGTCTTCTGATCCCTTAATGCTTTCCTTATGTAGGACATTGCACAGTGACTGGTCAGAGATTTAAAGACAAGCAAACTGTTTTCATGTGATGTGTCGGAAATGTGTTTCCACTTCCTGATTTCTTCTGAGGTTATCGGTACGGAGTTTTTTGGTTGTGTTTGTTTTTTAGATAGAATCCTGAGTATACTGTGTAAAACTTAAAGTAGTTCTTAAGTGTGTAATCTTAAAACATAACCCAAAAGTGACGTGCCTCTGACTTGGCTGTCAGCAAAATGTTGAAAACATTAACTCTGCAGTTCAGGAGGGAAATACAATCTTGTTACCTCCTTAGCGCTTCCTTTCTAGGGCATGATTTGAGTAATTTAGTTACTTTACATCATATTGTTCTTTCCCTCCTTCCATTCATAATAATTGTTTGAAATTTCATGTGTGCAGTTCATGTAAGAAATTCAGTATATTAAATATTAAAAAAATATTAAGTAGTAACAACTTTTAAAATATACCATAATAACATATCTAATGTGGTAACTTGTTAGTCTTGCCTGAGTATTTCCAATGTACAGAATTATTTAAAGAGATACTGGCATACTGCTATAAAACTGTTAGTGCTCTTTCTTTTATACATATTATTTGCATAATGAAGCAAATCATGCAGTGATAATCTTTATATGTCACAGTATATAGTGTTTTGTCATTATTAGGTATGATTGTGAATACTTGTGATTCCTATCAACCTGTGTGTGCACACCTGTAGCCTGTAGCTGTAAATCCTTAATATTTGCAGTTACTGCTTTCACTAGTTATTCTTCATAAATTTTTTTTGTTGCACTGTTGAAAGGCTGCAGATGCAAAGCACTGATTGAAACAAAGGGGCCAGTTCAGGATCTCAGGGAATCGTTTTGAGCTTTTGGAAGATCAGGGGAATTGTGTTTAGCAAGTTTATATTAATTTCTTTTCAAGTTTATATTAATTTCTTTTAAGGAAAGCTGGGATCCAGTGTTCTGTACTGGGGGTTGTAGAAGGACCTGTAAACAGATATCTGTGACTTTTTTAAGCTTTGTTATTTGAAGTTACGAATGTAAACACTGCTATCTGTAACTGTTATTATCCATAGATACTGTTACCGGTTTTTGCCTGTGTCTAGGAAGTTAGTTTTTGGAAATCTTAAGAATGTATAAAGAAAGGGAGATAGCTTCACTGTAAAAATTCACAAGAAATGGTGCAAGGTTTATAGATAAACTAAGATTTATTATGAGAATCAGTATTTTTAAAATAGACTTCCTGTTATGTTCCCCTCCTTAGCAGAAATAAATGGTCATATAAAGACATCTCTTCAGTGTTGTAGGGTAACAGTGTCTTATGGTGCCAAAGTCTAACTGTTTTCATGTAGCAGAAAATGCACAAACCAACTTACTGCTTGGGTTGTGTTTTCTTTAAAAGCACTGTTTCTGGATTTTAAAATTAATTTCCTGAAAAGCAGGTTCAAATTTGACTTGGAAGTAGGTAGTACTAGTGAAGTGGTTTTGAGTTATACCAGAAGGAGCCCACAGATGTATCATAGGTTACTGTGATGCTTTTATGCTGGTGGCCTTTTATATGTTTTTTAAAAGCACTTCGAACATAAACTATTATGTGAGTAAATGTTGTGCTAGATCAGCTTTGCATGTTCACATGTTTTTGCCCATCGCCTAGTGCTTTCAGATGTCAGTTTCTTTTATTTGTCTATGAATTTTAATGAAATACATGGTAATTTACTCTATTTAAGCACTTATTCTGTAGCCTTTGTCTGGTTTGCCCAACAGTCTCAGCAGTAGCTAAAGCATATTTACAGGCAGCCAATAAAAGGTGTGATTATGTGATACTCACTTCCTTAGAAAACCAGGTTAACAAAATAAAATTATCCAAGTCTTCCTGGAGTGGGAAGCAGTATTTTGCATGCAAAGCAAGATACTGCTGATTAGCAGTGTTACACCTTGCTGGCAGTTGTTCCCTGCTCACAGTGCTGGACTTTGAACTCCAGCTGATGCCAGAGCTGGTGTGGTCAGGAGAGGATATGAGGAGAAAGGATATTGCAGGGGAAAATGGGAAAATAATTTCGGCAATCTTTTTTTATCTGAAGGGGGAACTTTAATGTAAAATTGCAGAGTGAATTGGCATGCATTGAGAATGTGGAAGTGGGACTAGTATGTCAAGCACTATTTTGAAGATAGAGGTGCACCACAACAAAATGTTGGCTTTTTAAAAAACAGACATTGTGTTGGTTTTGCCCTATAAAGTGTTGTTATATAGAGTAATTACTAGAGTTTATTCTGTAGCCCTCTAGAATTTGGCATATCATAATGAGAGAATTCTGCACATGAGAGTGAGACAGAATTGTCTTTGTTACTGCTTGATATTCTTTTGTTTGTATGATTTAAAGCTTTTATTTACAAATTCATAAGGGCATTCTGCCAGAATCCTCAGATTTCTTTGTGTATTGATTTAGAGATTTGCCTTGGTAATACTTCCTGGTTATGGGCCAGTTGTACATATCCATAGTTTGCACAATGTACTGGGGTATTGAAAATAAAGTAACAAATATCTGTTTCTTCACCATAATCTAGACTCAAGTTTGTTAACTTGTCAAATGAGCTGTGCTGTTCTTGAATATATGAAATATTTTGGTTCCTGTAAAAAGAATAATTCTTTTGCTGGTTTTGTTGACTTTTTTTTTTTTTTATTTTCTCCTTTAGTGGAAGTCCAGCTATTCCAAGCTGATTTTCAGAAAATCTGACACAGTACCTGAAGAGCTCCATCAGATAGTACAGGAAGCATTTCTGACCTTACGAGAACATGAGTGTTTCTTTCAAGATCTTGTAAGGATCAAAGGAAAAGATTTTGTTACCCCAGTGTCTCGTATATTAATTGGAAACCCAGGATGCACATACAAGTACTTGAACACAAGATTGTTTACAATTCCTTGGCCTACTGAGGGTTATGACATAAAATATTGCAGTCCTCAAATACATGATGCTTGTAAAGCATTAATCAGACTTAATGACTACTTGCATATTGAAGCAGTCAAGGCATTGCAAAATTTGGTTGAGACCAAAGAAATTAACGATACTACTGTAATAGATGCGGAGCAAAATTTTGCTACTTCTCTTGCAGAGAAAGGGTCTGTTTCAGAAGATAAAAGCAGTTGTTGTGTGCAAGCAGATAACTACATAAGTCTAAAGAACAGAACATCTTATAACATGACTTTATTGAATTATATGGATCCGCTGCAAATGCTGTACTTGAAACAAGAGCCTTATTTTGGAATGGGGGACATGGCAGTGAGCTGGCATCATGACGAGAATCTGGTTGAAAGGTCAACGATTGCAGTGTACAGTTACAGCTGTGAAGGTAAGTGATGGGAGGTGAGACTTAACTAGGGATATAAATATCCCAAATCCCTGAAACTCTTTTATGTTTCCTTGGGTGTACATCCATAAGCACACCCATGTGCTTGGCTGTATTTGTCAAGTGCTTCTGCATACATTGTGGTACTTTTGTACTTAAGCCTTATCTTTATTTTTACTAAAAACTCTACCTGTTTACTGCAGCTGGCATATCAGGTGTTCTCTAAGTAGATTTGAAGACTGATATGATTAATTTCCTGACAAAGAGCCAGGAAATACCTATTTCATTTCATGTCATATTTTTTATCCTGTGAAATAATTTCATTGTAAGTGAGATCACCGACTTTCTTGTTTATAATATGCAGACTTGCTTCTCTTTATGTTGATTTTACTGTTCTTCTTTCTTTGGAAAGGTGATTTTAGGTGGGTTTTGTGTAAAAGTATTACTGTATTTACTTGGAAGTATATACATTTTGTCTGGGCATGCTGTAGTGCTAAAATATGTTCTGCAGAGGAGTTGCCAACCTTTCTGTAGCTGGGAAGGGTAGAAGTTTTCTATTAAAAGCCCTGATGTCTGACAGGTTTTGTATATTCATAGTTATTTAAAAAAAACAAGACATTTAAATGTAGTACTGGTGGGAGGGGAGGAAGTATACTTGAAGAGTCCTTAAATATTTAATATTTGGTTTAAAATACCTTTCCCATTTTTAGCTTTATTTAAGAGCAGGCATGAGGATTTTTTCCTGTGTTTGAACAAAGACTTGAATTTATATTTTTTTAAATGGCTTTCAGTTTTGCAAACATAAGATTGGAAATTAGACACTTGATTTGAATTTGCAAATGCTCCATTACATTTCATAATTCACAGCTGATATTTGGTCATTCCAAAAATCCTTTGGTGTTTTCCTCAAACCATGGGAAAAATTCACACAGACTTCAGTAGGTTTTGACTAAGAACATGAGGTGAAAATAACTTATGTTTTCATGTGTGTCCTCTTGTTAGTTTTGTTACTAGTTTTGAAAATTAACATCCAGCTGAAGTCATATTTAAATTTTCCTGGACATAAAGCATTGGCTGGCTTAGCAAGCTGAATAGAAGAGGTTCCTGACCCATAGAAGTGTCACTTTGTTCATGAACAAATGTTCTGCTTGTTCATGAGCAAATGTTCTGTTCTGTTTGCCAAAGACATCAATGTTCTGTGTTCGGTAAATGTTTTTTTTCAGTAGTACTGTAGATAAATGTTTTTAGTAACATTCTAAGTTAACATAAATATGAAGTAATAATAATGTGTATAAGGATTTATTGTAATATGCTTTAAAAAATTTTACACAGAACTTGATCGTGGAGAAGAAGAGTCCTTTTTAAGTTTAGAGAGCTGTAAATTAACAAAAGAGCTAGGAGGTTTATTCTTAAACTCATTAGTTGACTTTGTTTCTTCTTCAGCAAGTTAGGTAAAAATTATACTGTTTTAAACCCGCTGCAAATTCTATGCAAGATTTGATTGATGAGGGTAAAAAATGTATTTGATATATTTAGGCCAAAAATTATTTGGATGTATGTGTGTAATTAATGTGTTTGCCACATATAAAATTTTTTCATAAATGCACTTTAAAGTTTATAATGTTGTTAAGTCCTGAAGGATTTAAAAAGAGACATGAAAACTGGAAAAAAACCCCTATCAGCTTTCCAGGGAATAAATTGATCATTCTGTCATTTACTTTTAAAAACAAAACCAAACAAAGGCAGCAAAAAAAAACCCTAATTTTTTTTTTGCATTTTTGCAATTGTTCCCAAAGTTTTTGATCATAATGAAATTTGGGAGGAATTTTTTGGCGGCAGGTGGGGGAAGAAGATGAAATTGGATCTAAATTTGATGAAGATTAAATTCTACTTTCAAGCTCTGGAGCATGGCTTAAGTTGGTTTCATGAACTTTAGATGGGGTTTAAGGTGCCTAACATGGCTTCTGAGCATCATGAGGACATGTCCTGAAGTTTACCTTCATGTTGAATCAGTTTGTTCACATCTGTCTGTGTTCAGGTTGTGGTTACCATTGTATATCCCTAATGTGAAGCCATATTTATAGTTGGCCTACTTATTCATGAATAGGAGGAAATAGAACTTGTTTATTAGTTTGTGTATGGCATTGTAATTAGTGACAGTAAATACTTGTGTGTGTTGAAGTATTCTACCCAGCGCATCCAAGAGAAGTAATTAGTCTACTCGATTTTTAGAGAAAGAAATAATTGTCTTTTTGCTATTCTGATTTCCTGTTTATAGCTTTCAAATGCTGGTGGTTATAAACTTACAGGATTCTTCCTTCCAGTTCCATATCACTTCAATGTGTTGGTGGTTTCTGCACTTCACAAAGACTGCTGATATTTACTGTATCACTTACTAAGCTTTTCATTACTGTGAAGCTTGAAGAAGCTCCACATCTTTTTGAAGATTATTTTTAAATTGTTGTAGAATCCTATCTTGACTCCTCATTTTCCATAAATATACTTGCTTTTTACAAGTGTCTTTTATTAGTACTTCATTAATTTGTTCAGTATTGAGTTAGCATTGAATTATCACTGTGGTGTATAAAGACTATCAGAGAATCATTATAGAATACATAATAAGAAGAGTAGAGATGATCAGAATTTTTTTTCATCTAACAGTTTTTCCTTAGAAGATGTCTGATGCATCAGTAATTTTCTCCCAGAAAACATTGATTCTCTGGGAAATTTAAGCATAAATTAAGCGTGTTAATTTTTCTTAAAACAAGCATGATTCTCTTTTCTGCTAGGCCTTCTTGCACATTTTTTTTTGTCAGCTCTCTCTTCCCCAAACTGTCACTGGTGCCTGTAGTGCTCCAAATGCAGGATTTGTGGCAGTCCTTGAGCATGGGGCAGCTGGGGTTCCCAAGCTTCATTGCCAGTACTGAGCTATCCTGCCACAAACACAATCCCCTGGGTTTCAGAATTTGAAGAGCAGGAGCCCTTGGAGTCACGCAGTATTACTGCATTGTGGCAGCTGTTTATCAGACTGTGTAGAGATGCACAATTTTAATTTGCATTTGATATCATTGTTTGGTACCTACTTATGTGATTAAACAGTATTAAACCAGATACTATTGTAATTGAAACAACTGTATTTACTTGTTTGCTTGTTCAGTGTCTGATGCCATAATTTAAGTATGATGTTTGAAACTTTGGTATTAATTGGAGTAGAGGCAGTTTTTAAAATGACAGAAAAGAAATATGAGAGCCAACATGAAACTATTGGAACAAGCTGATACCTTCATTAGTATCAGTGTTTATTTTCTCGTTTCCAGTCACGAAGTTTTTCAAAGCAACTTCAAATGAGGTACTTTTTCTTACAACAAAATCAGATACATGTTTTACTTAATGCTCATCTGACTAGTGTTGGCTTTTATTTATATTAAAATAAAATGCATTACATTGCAGTAGGTTAAAAGTAGATTTTCAGTTATAAGCACAGGCCCACAAAAAATTGTGGATATTTCCTTTTTATGTATACATTGCATGAAGGTACATGAGTGGTAGTCATGTTGTGTGTGCAGAACTGATACGTTGTAGAATGTGTGTTCAGTCAGACTGCTATTAACACTCTTCAGAATTTACTGTGGAACAGGAATTCCAAATTTTGACCTATTTAGGATTTTTAATAATGAATTAGGTTACAAATATCCTATCACATAGGAGCAGGAAGTTGAAAACTTGTTCAAGCTTTTAATACAGTAAGCTAATAACCCATTTTTATTTCCTGCTCCATTTATAAAAAGTGAATTGCAATCCAAATACTGGTGGAATAAGGGCAGTCTCAAAAATCATTCTTAATCCATGAAAATTTCCTAAGAAACAGTTTTCCCTCAGGTCTTTGTAAGTTTTGTAGACAATTTTATTCCTTAGCAGAGCAGTAATTAGTTCTAAAGGTGTTATTAGAAGTAGAGACTTTTTTCAGTTACCAACTTAAAGAAGATGGAAAATAATGTAGTCACAGGAAATGTCCATCTTTCAGTAACCTGGATTTCCCACAAATTATATTTGGGGTTAGAGAAGTACTTTAGATACTTTGCAGTGGTTTGTCCTCTTGCTGTAAGGCCGACTTGCTATGTGAATCAAAGTACTAACCAATTGTCTCTGTTGACTGACCAGTTTTGTTACAGTAATGACTGACCTTGGAGGAGCTTTAATGCTTCTTAGTATATAAAATGCTGGTTGCATTTTTTCACACTGATGTTAGAAGCAACATCCTAGCACTAAGCCACGTGACAGGTATTTAATTTCTTCTGTAATTGTGAATAAAAATAATGGGGATTCATGTATGTTTTCTCAGTGCGTTAAAAAAAATATCCTGAAACTACAGAAGTTGTTCGAAGTTGAAGTAAATCTGAATTTGTAGTTGACCAATAATTCTCTTTATGTACTATGTAATGGATAAAAGTCATGGAGTAGATGTTTACAGTAAATTATGTTTAATGTCAGTAATGTAGTAGAAGTATTTCTTGATGAAGAGTAAAAGTGGTATGTTAGAAAAATATATATTATTTCTTAAGAAATTAATATATAAGCAAAATTGGCACATCTGTAACTTGTAGGTTCTGGCAAGTTGGAATTATTCTGACAGAATCAGTTTTTTAATTAACTGATTACTTTTATAATAATCAAATCTCTATTCACTAAAAGGAAATTGTCATTTGAATTATCTGTTGTGGGTTTGGTTTTTTACCCATCTCACACTGGTATGGTCAAATAAAGCCTCTCCTACATGTGTGAAGGGATAACAAAACAGCTACTGTTCTTCTTAATGCTTCTGTTCTTGATGTATTTGTACACAATATTCCAAATAAGCATTGATAAGAAAAATGTTGGCTAATTTTTTGTTGTGCATGTCAGTGGCAAGCAAAAGTTAATGATAGTGCAGTTTAATCAGCTTGTTGATCTATGGCTTTTTAGTAATAAGGCAGAAGAAAAAACTCTGGGTAGGTATTCATTCAGCTGCTGAAATACAAAGTGTACTTTTTTCACTTCTTACATAGATGTACATAAATTGCTGTGGAAGGCAGTAATAATGTATTATTTCAGCAATCGCTGAAACGTGTCCAAATCCTAAATTCTGAAAGAAATCAATCTGTAAAATAAAAGAAATAATTCTTGTTTCTATGTAGCAATAGTCAGTTAGGTTTAATGACAAAGTAGAAGTTTATAGTCCTTGTTTTTAGCAGTGTATTGGCAGTGATTCTGTCATCTTCAGAAATCATGTTTGATTTAAGGTTACATTTAGGATACAGTTTGGCATTACAATTTTACTTGACTAAAAAACATTGAGGTTCCAGTGTTTCAAAAGCTTCTTGAAGACTTTAGTGCTGAATATCAAAGAAACCATTCAAAACTACTTTTACTTTCTGTGCTGTGGAACAATAATCAAACTAGATCCAGGAAAATAAATTTCACATTGTTCTGAACATAACCATGACCCAAACCTGATAAGATCAGGTCTTAGAGCTGGAACATCTGAAATTTGAGCGGTCCAGTTAGCAGCAAAATGTTGTGTCCAATTTTCTGCAGCTTTAGTCTCTCTTTCGTGATTCTGCCCTAATTTTACAGGTTTGATGAGGTATTGTTGTTATGATGTGGTAATCTTGTTGCCTGGTTGTACCATTGCATTTGGGATGCAAGCGCCACATTCTTTAAATCCTTAATGAACAGAATTCACATTTGTAGATAGTTTTACTATATTTTCACTAAATACTGCTGCATTTGACCTTTTCTGTATGGTCTACTCCAAGGTAAATGCAAGCTCTTAAGGTGCTGTGTATGTGCAAGATCCACATGATTTACTCTTACATACCTAAGATTTAGATGTGTCCAAATGTTTTCACTTACATGAGAACTGTAATTATATCAGTCAATAGACAGCATTCAATCATGCTTGAGGTGTGACATAGAGAATTTAATTACTTATTTTTATGTAGAAGTTTGTCAGTGTTACCTAGAGATATACCACAAATGTTAGGATGCCTTTTTTTCCTTTTTCCCCCCATTGCTCCCACTTTCAGAACAGTTTACATATAAAAGCTAGTAGCAGCTTGCTTCCATTTGTTACCAAAATAACATGGTAGGAGCAGTCAGTTTCTATTGCTGCTGATAATTATCAGGTGCAATAATTGAGAATATAGAGAAAAGGAGACTGTGAGCTACATTTGAACTCTGTACTTAAACAATAAAAAATTTATCAAACTGCAAAAAATAAGTCATTTTAACGAGCACATTCCAAAGGTGCTGGATTTATGAGGAGACCCCAGGAAACTTTGATTGAAATTGCTGTCTCTGATTGTAGTTCTATATTTTATTGGTGCCATATTGTGAACAGCGCTGCTGCCAAAGTGAATGGGAAAGAAGCATAACAGAGAGAGCTAACCCAGAAAGGTTACCTCTTTTTATAATATCCATGATGTATTGCATTAAAAATGCCTTGAAAGACATCCTATTTGCAGTTTTCAGAAAACATTTTTCTTAAATTAAGTTACGATTTATCTGAACAGGGCAGAAAATATGAAAGCCCCTTGAAGACGTTAGTATTGATTTTTCTGAGTATTTGCTAGCTCTTGTTTTCTCATTTGTGTGCTCCTTGATGGAAAGGCCTAGAGCTGCTCCTGAGCCAAGTTTTCAGCTAGAGAACTACAGCAGTGAAGGGAGGGAATATGGGGCCTGAATTTACAGTAGGAGTTTTAACTAAGAGCTACAGATTGGCTTTTTGAAAGGTTTTGGCTCTGCTTTCTGAATTTATGCAATATTTGACATAGAAAATCAAAACAATTTACTTATTATTAAAGGCTACTCTCAACTAAAAAGACACTGCAGTAACCATGTGAGATGAATGACTTGCATGTTTTGAAACTGTGAGCTCAAGGTCACATTTTATGTCTGCATGTTTTAAGAGATATGAATCTTTACTGTTTTTATTCTAGAATTAAATGAAGACACAAGTTTTAAAAACTGTTACATGAAAGCACATTTGAAATGGTCACGCACAGGTACTAACATAGATGCAATAATTAGGCATGCTGCATAGTTGATGATTTCTAGCTGCTCACTGCCATTCTGTTCCAACTGCTTATTAAAACTTCATCCTCCGTCTAAATGCTCTGTTACTTTCCCTAAGAAACTGTTATACCATAGCTCACAAATTAAATGCTGACTGTAGCTTTCAATTTATACTGCAGTGAAGTAAGCTTATGAAAATAGTTCTGAGGGATTAAGCTCTAAATACTATTTCTGTGCAGTGGATTATTTTTTCCCCAAGCTCAACACATTCATGTTGCTTAATGATAAGAAAAATATTGTGACAAATGTACTGAAGCTTTGCTGGCTCTTGTACATGTTATCTAGCATGTTTGACTAATAATTTTGAGAGAAGAATGACAGATATGATTCCAAGATTCGCTCAGTTTTGTTGGTCTGGATTGTATTTGTGCCTTGGTTTATGATTTGGTGAAATTGCAAGTACATAAACAAATGAAATTGTTCATAAAATGCTTTGGCAGTTGATAACTTGAAATTCTTTCAGAAGTTATCTTTTTATATCAGTGTTGTTGCATTTTTTCCTTTTTTTCTTCTATGCTTACAGTTTTAGTAACGCAAAAACGAAAATAAAAAATTATTAACCACACCTCCTATTACATGTACTTGAGAACTTCAGAAAACCTTGAATCCATTACAAAATTTGCCTTGATTTGCTTTTACTTTGCAGTTAACATCAAGTTTGCATCTTAATAAAGTTGCTTGCAAAAAATCTTGATCTCTCATGGCTTTTTTTGTTAACCTGTTATATACCTTCTAATTTGGAGGTTGTGACTGTATCAAAAGTAGATTATAGAAAGTTCAAGCCTCTTAAGATTATGCCAGTGTGGGATATCTTTGTCTGTATTAGATCAGATTTTTTATGTTATGCTTTTCACCTTGGCTTTGTGGTGATTTTTTTCTCTCTCTCTCTCTTTAAAGGTTCAGCTGTGGCAGAAAGTGATGAACAATTACTGAAGGGAAGAGACCCAGCTGTT
>JANRGW010048780.1:0-32608 GCA_024733675.1 Psilopsiagon aymara
GATTGAACTAAGTACTGCGTAAAATGCATAATAAGGGTTTCTACCTTTCCTGGATGTTTAACAGTCTATAAGTAGACAAGGCAAAAAGAGACTACTTTGCCAAAAGGTGCGTGGGGGAGTATGGGCATAACAGAGATAGAAATACAGGAGTTGTGACTCCTGACAAGGTGGATTACCCATGGGTACTTGTGGGACCCAAACCCTGTAATCAAATTTTACATTCTTCACTTTAACACTCCCACTGACAATCTTCTTTTTCAGATGCAAGGCAGCAAACTCTGCACCAGATTGTGAAAAGCAGATTAAACAGATTTGATCATTTATGGAAAGGTGGTGCATTTACTCTTTTCGCACCTTTTTCCCTATCAAAATGCTGCTTACCTGCAGCTATCTCTGACTTGCTCGATGTCAGCTGTCAGTGGGCATTTTCAGTGATATCAAGCCTGATTCTTTCCACCATGAGTTGTTGCATTCTAAAGGTGCTAAAGGATGAGTTCTCAGTTGTCCATAAAGTTGCGCAGGTATATGCAGGCAAGCCCCACCCTCGCAGACACTGGCCTGCCAACACCACTTAGTGTCTGACCTTCTGGTGGAGTCAGTCAGTCTCAATCCACTCTTCTTCCAGAAAATGCGAAAAATTTCACAGTAGACAAAAAAACCCTCCCCTCCACCTAATCTTTTCTAATATTCCCAAGTGGAGTCCATCTGGCTTACATCAAAGAATTGGTCTTGTTAAGCCATTGTTTTATAAGTCTGCCAATATTTTTCCTGTCCATAATAGAGAAGACACTGCTGATAGAAATATGTTAACAGGAAAACAAACAGGCAGCATTTGACATGCTATTAGTCCAAATCTGGGTGGATAAATAAATCATAGATCAAATATTCATAAGGGGGAAAACACTGTTTATTTCCACTGGATTCATTACGCACACATCTACCGCACATCAGCATGGTGACAAGCACATCCCACAAAAAGAACGTCACAATGTACCCAAGATAGGACTATTGATGCGATGAGGACAATGTATTCCCTCCGTATAAAGCTCTTAATCCTCTTGGGAATATATCACATCAGTCATACCAAACAAAGTCATCCAGAAGTGTCTTTCAGCTATATCATTGTGTGAGGCAGGGTAATTCATTAAGACTGGATCATTCCTAATCACTAAATGTTTCTCTGAAAGTAATTTGTGCTAAAATTGCTGTAAATATAATGCATTTCACACCTTTTTTTTAAAGGTCGAAACTCCCATGCTACTCTTGCATGAAAGATATATTCAAATTGTATTCTGATCCTAAATCAAGCTTACCCATCAGACTACACCACCATCTTCTGAGAATAGATAAACTAATGAATTGTTAGCTACCTATATAGATTTAAGCTCACAATGCTCCTCTTATGAGGATTATTGCAACATGAAACTCTAGGATGGGTTGGGTTGGAAGGG
Source organism: Psilopsiagon aymara (assembly GCA_024733675.1). NCBI lineage: Eukaryota > Metazoa > Chordata > Aves > Psittaciformes > Psittacidae > Psilopsiagon > Psilopsiagon aymara. The sequence continues at coordinate 1,452 of JANRGW010048780.1, forward strand.
ACATTGAAGCTCAACCAGTTCCACAGGCAGGGACACCTTTCCTTAGACCAAGTTGCTCCAGGTCCCTTCCAAGCTGGCCTTGCACACTGCCAGGGATGGGGCAGCCACAGCTTCTCTGGGCATCTGTGCCAAGGCCTCACCACCCTCACAGGGAAGAACTTCTTCCTCATGTCTAATCTGAATTTCTCCTCTTCTATCTTAAAGTCATTCCCCCTTGTCCTGTCACTACATGCCCTTGTAAAGAGGCTGAACATAATAAATGGTACTGAAACAGCAAACCTGAACCAAAATGTATTTTTGGTGACACTTCCTAATTAAAAACATCAGTAAAGAAACCACCATAGCAATTGTTTCAGATGCAGCCTTGGCTACAATAAAGCCAGGATGAGATGGTTTTTGGCATCTCTTCTCTCCTGAAACAGTGCTATTGAAATCAGGTCACCCAAACTCTAAGGAATAAAACATACACAATTGTGGAGTCTTCAGTTACTAGAAGTCTATAGCTTGTGTTTTTTAGTGGTGAAATGAACCATCAGACAAGAATATTCATTATGCATTAGATGTTTGCCACTTGAGAGATAGCTGTGACCCATGACAGACAGTGTGGAATGATTGAAAAGAAATCAAGAATTCTATTTCTTCAGGAGTTACTTCAGAGGAAGGATCTCAGATAGATAAAAATTTACTTTGATCTCTAGATAAATGCTATGTGGAAGCACCACAGACAAAAGGTCATGTTGTTTAAAGCTCAAAGGTGCTTCTGTGCCTAACATACCATTTTCCAAAAACCACCTACACTTTAGAGGACCAAGTATCAGTGAAATACATTGTCAGTCTCTTTCTCCAGAAAACAGCCCAACTGAGTGCAAGGTACAAAGACGGTGTGACACAAGAGAAGAAAATCCCTATTAACTCCATTTTAATTGTGAAATAAGAGCTCTGGAGGACTGAAGCCCAGGACTGGTAAAAAAGCACAAGCCACTCTTTCCTCATGCTATGTTTACTTAGAACACAGAAAGACTCACAAGAAGCCAGGCAGCATTCATAGCTCCAGCAGAACAACTCTTATCCTGGTTATTAGGCAACTGCAACTAGAGGCACAGGAGCAGCATGACACAGACTTTGAGGTTTACAAATAATAAGCCAAGTAATTTCCAGTCAGCACTGCTCCGGAGTTAATGAAAGGTGTTTGCCACCCAATGCAAGAAACATGATGTATTTTCTCTGCTGAAAGCCTCCTTTATGCATAAGGAAGCTCAGCTCATGTATATGGCACAGTAGCACACTGACTTAGTTACTGCTATAAATGGGTGCCAGCTCGTGAGGCAGGTCCATGTGTAGGCTTTTCTCCAACAATGGCAAATTCTATTAAATTCTTTCGTTTTTTGGAACTGCGTGAGGAAACATTGCCACCATGCCAGATTACGTTCTGGCTTCTTCTTGCTTATTAATCTTCTGTAACTAGCCAATGTCATCACCATACTCACTCGTTACAACTTTGGTTTCTCATTAATGGTTACATGGTTCAAAAACCAGGGCTGATTTTCCTGTAATTCAGTCATCTTGAGAGAATTGTTGCAACATTCAGCCCTGGGTTATACCACAGACCATCTTCCACAGCTTTAGCCCTACTTACCAGTCCTGCTACATGGTTGCAGTGTGTCCTCTACTCCTTTATTGGATACTTAAAAAAAATAATTTAAAATTCCAAACCACCTGAAAAAGGAGGGAATACAAACCACTGACCTAAACCACAGCCTTCCAGGAAATATCAATGCTCTTCCAGGCAACACTAATGCTAAAATCAGGGAACCTTTAGTTGCGTAACTTTAGTTGTTTTGAATGTCTCAACTAGCAATCTGACTATTATTTCTTCCTCCAGAGTACATTAAGCTGAATTTAGTTTTTCTAATTCTTAAAACTCTTCCCAAATGAGTGCTTATGCCTCACAGATTTAGTCAGTGCTCAGTCTTAAGCCACACAATCTAAAAGATTTTGTTCTTTTTCTTCTCCTTTATCTTCACTCTCCCCATTTGTCTCTTTCCTGTACATAACATTAAACACTGTAAGTAACACAGACACATTTGCATTTCAAATAACTACACTTACTAACTGCAGGCAAGAAGACTATAGTCTCAACTTAAAAAAAAAAAAAAAACAAAAAAAAAAACCAAAAAGACAACAACAAAAAATAAAACAAAAACAAAAAAAAAACCCAAACAAACAAAAAAAAAAAAAATCCTGTATTCAAATCACATTTGTCCATCTCAGTAGTGTATAAAAAGACTTTAAAAAAAAAATTTTAAAAAATCAATGAAATGCAGTAAAAGCCATGCCAAATGTTAAACACATGGCTGTGCCCTACTACCCTTTCTTTGGGCCTTCCTAAATAAGTTTCTGGAGAAGCAGAGCAACTTTCTCAGAGACAGAAGAAATGAGATCTCCTCACTCCAGGAACCGGCCTCCCTCATTTAGTTTGTTTTAAAAATCATTAAGCAATCCTGAAACAAAACTGCATACCCATAGGGAAATGTTAAGGGTGGTTTTTTAAGTACTACAGGCAAATGCTCGTCATTAAAAATAAATGTGTGGAGTTTTCCCAAAAACTCCAAATGAAGTCATACGCCATGTGTGTTATCAATGTCATTCCTTTGCTGCAATTCAGTAAAGGATACCGTCTTAACAGGAGAAAACACAGCAGACTCTAACAAATTCAGCAAACTTCAAGGGAAATTCAAATGGCTGCTGCATTCCTGCAAAAGGAACCAATTAAAGACCCAGTGCTAAAAGGGATTTTGGATGTATTGCTCTTGAATGAAACAATGTTTGAAGAAGGAAATGAATTTGTTTATGAGACACATTGTTGGCTTTGCTGAGTTTTACCACCACAGTTTTCCTCCAAGAGGAAATACATTATTAAACAAGAAGGAAGAAAGCCTCTACCAATCCCAGTAAGGCAGCCCAATATTAATGTCAGCAGTGATATGGTAAGGCTCTTACCAGAGTTTTACTTGGCATCTTTTTATTATAAACTCTGCAGGCTGCCAAGTTCCAACTTACATCCAAATTCCTTCCAAAAGGTTGCATTTTGACCTGAGTCAATTACATATTTTTAGCTATTGGGTTTTTGTGTTCTTTAGAACTTGTACTGGCCTTTAATTCAGATGTTTTAGACAGCCTATCACAACAGGGCCCCTAACACCACCAAATTACAAATGATAATTTATTCAGCACAGCAATCTGACTGTTTAATGTACATTTTTGGAAGCTGCATTATCAGGTAGATCTGCCCAGAAACAGGCCCCGGAAAATAGGTTCTACTAACCATACACCAGAATCATATAATTACATTGTATGATAATGACATAGCACAGTTAAGGAAGCATCAATACTGCCTTAGTGGTTCCTAAAAGTAAAAAACTGAATTAGTGAGCCATCAAAGCTGTGTTGTTATACCACAGAAACACAGCACAAAGCTTCCAGCACTTCTCTTGTTCCTGGACTCACACTCATTCCGGTAAGACTTATTTCTCTGCTACTGCATCTGTAGAGCTGACCCATTTTCGCCTTCTCCCTGCAGGGGCTGCAGACTTATCCAAGAGCAGGTACTTGAAGAAAGTTTCGCCAAGATCACTCAGAAAAGGGGAAAAAAGAATAAGGGTAAGAGAAAAAAAAAATAAAATAGGGCAAAGTAAAAGACAAATACTATGGGAGTCAGTGGTCAATGTTAATGACTAATTTATCAAGAACAAGAATACTGAAGTGCTGTTGCTGCATTAAACCCTGCTTGTGCCTTACAGACTCACAGATCATGAGTTGCGGGGGCTGAAGCCCATAGGAAAGGAGATGTTGAAATAAAACAAGAAACCATGTTTCCCAGCTTCTTCTAGTAGCTTTGGGTTCAAATCAACTCATGTGCATCAGACCTCCTTAGTTCAGAGCACTCGATGGAAGGACTCTGAGCTGCTGACTGAAATTGTATTCAAGCCAAACCACACTTCTGTGTGGCCCTGCAGGAGTCTGAGTCCTGCCTGAAGAAGTACTGCACATACCTGACCCTTCTCCAGAAAACCTGCAGACTGCTAATGAGACAGGCCCTTTGATTTCTTTCTGCAATACGTATGGAAGCTTGGGCAGGTCCATGTCCAAACTTTGGAAATGAAACTAAATAAAACAATAGGTAGCACTAGGATTGCAAGAATATGTTAAGAAATAGCACTGCCTACATTAATAACAAGCAGACTAACAATTAACAACAGTCTTTTTTAACAGCAAAAGCTTCTTTGAGGAATTAGGAGTGAGCATGTACAGCTCATTGTTCTACGCTGTTCAGAAGCACCGTACTGTACACCGTGTACAGTAGGACATCATAATTTTCTGTGACAATGTGCTAATTTGCATTTGTTTTAACAGCTTTTCACACACATTATTTTTATTTTTAAAATTTCCATGTGCTTCTTTGTGCAGGAAGTTTCTGCACTGTACAGCTCCAGGAGAGCACAGCTGAGTGGAACACAATGTTATGAGGACCTGATCCTCAATTTGCTTTCCCATCTCTACCTCCCTACCACTACACACCTGCAGAATGTGAAATATCTTAGAAAGGTTCTAAGAAGTCTCCCTGAATGCACAGAAAGAAGCTCAAGTGGTTTCCCTCTCCTGGAGGCATTCAAAGCCGTGCAGAAAATACCTTCGTAAATTTGTAATTTTTAATTCCTAAAAATAGTAGTATTATCCTTCTAGTTTTGAGCCCTTATGGTTTATATTTTCAGCTTATGAGCTAGCAAAGTAACTTTTTATTCCTGGATGGAAGCTACATTTTTAATAGTATCACATGAATTCAGATGGTGGGACTTCATCAAAATACCCTAAATATTGTGAGGTTAAGGCAAGCTGGCAGCCCTGGGCCACCCACAAAGATGGAGGATCCATGGGGAGCTGAGTATAGCAGCCCATCTGCACCAAGACACACCACTCACCAGTCTTCCCCAGCCTTATTCCAATTCCATCTTACTGCCAGGCACTCCCTGGGGCTGGCACTCTCCCTGATGCTCTTTTTAAAGAGATTCCCTGATGCAGACCCTTCCAGAGCATGAACTGCTGCCCTATCCTGTGCTCGTTTTCACAGATTCCTCTCTACGGCCAGAAGAGCAGCTGTATTTGTATTATCCCAGTTCCTTCTCTGACACAGTGAAGGCAGGCCCAGGTTCCATTCCGTTTCCACTGCACTGTCCTTAGAGTTAGAAAGTTGTCCCTTAAAATAGGAGTGGTGGCACCTGGGCTTCTCTTCTTTATCCAAATCCAAAAAAGAACAGTGGCTGCAGTTCACCAGAGGTAAAAAAACAGATGAAGGGTAGGCGGGCACATAGCACAACGTTCTGTCTTGCTTGGAGATCAGCTGTGTAGCAACTTTGTGTTTCCAAACCTAAAATATCCAAATTGCAGACACAGGGAAGGCAGGCAGAATATTCTTCTTCTGAGATTACATGGACAGTCCAGTTAATAATGATGATCCATGAAGGGATATAAGTGACCGCCTGTAGGATAGAGAATGGGGGAACAGCAAATGCACATGTTAGCTGAGAAAGGAGCATACCTGCCAGATCTTTTTAACAAAGTAAGTCCTCCTTATACCTCATGAAGTACGATGGGACTCCAGTCACTGAGATGCGGAATACAATTGCACTTCATGTTGCAAGACTTGCCACCATGATCTCTCTTGGGAATGTGAAAAATTTTGTACTCTAATTTGTATCAAAAAAAGCAATTTACCCCAATATTACGCTGGATTTCAGGTAGAACAGAGACTGTAGTCTTCAGATGTATCCTCAGTCTGCAGAAAAGTTAAGAAGTAACCTTGAGAGGATCTGATGGAGTAGCAGATGACCTCTTCCATAAAAAAATCTGAGCTACTGTTCATTTATCTTTTCTACTTTCTCCTTAATCTGTTGCCACCATGCTATCCTGTCTCTGTGCATGAGCACAGGATGAAGTCCACTGCAGACTTGCTATTACAACAGGATTCTAAACTCTGCTATCAAACAAGCCACAATATTTTCTTAGAAACAGCACACAAATTGTTAATGACAGTATGGAGCTGAGTATATTCAACTTCCCCATCATTCTTTCCCAATAAGTGATTATTTTTGAGCTTGACCATGAGGAATTATACACTATCTCATCATAACTTGGACACTTGCAAGAGAATGCAACATGCAATTCTTCAGAAAGCGAAACACATTTTTTCATGTTGATGTTACATCTGAATGACCCATCTTTCCTTCAAAACATGGTGTCTCACAAGTTTCCTCTCACAACAATTAATCTTCTGGTATTGTGGCTCCTTCAGCACACAAACAAATAGTGAAGTTTTGGCTAGGCAAAGTATCATCATATTTTTTGATTACATAATTCAATGCTTAGCCCTTTCTATGCTTATGATTTACTGAGATGCAAGAGCTGTACTTTGATTAAGAACAGTCTGAAAACTAAACAATCACAGCAAGGATGGATGGCTGCATGTTTACCTGCTGGTTACATCTCATTTATTTGAAATGAACAACAAAACAAGCAATTCTTCAAATCTACATCTAACTTCAAAATCCACACTTTCACTCCCTTCCATTTTACATCAAAGACCCTTGTCTGCCCAGGACAAGGAGCAATCAGGCAAAAACTGATATTAGCTTTAGGAAAACTACATGGGATTACCACGTCACAAAAATTTCAGTTCCTGCAAATGGCAGAGGGACAGATGTCTGGTGTGAGGGAAAGAGAGCTGTCAGAGGAATAACCATGTTTTATCCTCAGCTCTTCCATTTGCTTGTGCCACAGCAAAATCTTAACAAAAATGTTATCTTGACATTTCCTAAACTTTGATTGCTTGACTTTGCACTTGGACTGGCCTTCAACATTGCTATTCATAGGTCTCAAATGTATAGAAGTCAGTATTTAGAGGGTAGGTACAAAGGAGATAAAGACTTCCTTTCTACAAGGAGTCACATGGAAAAAGGAAAGGGTGACTGGCAGAAGTTACTCCTGGGGAGATTCTGACTTACACAAGAGGAAAATTTTTCACAATTAGAATAATCAACAATCAGCCATTGAAATAATCTCTCCCTAGGGAAGCAGTGAATTCCCCAATGGTGAACACATAAGATTGGATAGGGTGCTGATCCATTTAGTCTAGGTCATGCTTGCCTAGAAAGGTTGGACCAGACTATCCTTGAGGTCCCTTCAAACCTGGGATTCTATATGTTTCAAATCGGCATATTTGCTGGACAATTAAGGAAGTTTCTGTCTTCCTTATTTTCAAAGCAGGTGTCTAATTTCCATAGAAAACCACTGAGCCCCAGCTGTTTTAGAGGTCTATAGTATTTAACAGCAGGAAGAAGAGAGGCACATAAGCCAAGCCCCTGCTCCTTTGAAGGACTGCTCCCAAGTTTCAGGCTCGGCAGTACCAGGAACCCCAGCTCCCTGCGTCCCGCTGCCCGCGCAGCAGAGCGCCCCGCCGCCGCCGCTAATCTCTGCGCTGGAGGGAAGAAGAACCAGCAGGTGGAGCTTCAGGGCAAGCCAAGGGACGCCGCTGGCTGCCCGCCCTTGCCTCACCGCCGCCGGGACACCGCTCACTGCCCTTCCCTCAGACAGAGCCACAGGGACACCGCTCACTGCCCTTCCCTCAGACAGAGCCACAGGGACATCGCTCACTGCCCTTCCCTCAGACAGAGCCACAGGGACATCGCTCCCTGCCCACCCCTGGCAGCGCTGACAGCAACATCCCTCTGCACTGCAGCCCCACCACCCGCCTCAAAAGGCTTCTTGCCAGAAAAGCAGAGTTCTTCAGAGAGCAGAAGGCAAAGCACTGTAATTATTATCTCTCTAAATACTCAATAACCCAATCTGGACAAAGGCACCCCCATCTTGGCACCGGCTTCATCTGCTCTGCAGGAGACAGGGCAACAGAACTTGTCACAATGCTCTCCTGGAGGCAGTGCTGTGTCTATGAGCCTCTTTTTCTCAGTTTCGATAGCCACACAAGTGTATGTTCACTTTAGTGTCTGTACATCCAAAGCAGTAAGACAAGTATTTTTTTCTTTATTTTTCAATCTTTGCAAAACAAGGTTAATGACTATGAAACCATTTGGGCTCAGCCTGGAATGCAGAAAAAGAAGACAGGCGAGTAACAATAAGAAATCCTGCCAATATTTCTATCTACATTAAATACATACAAGAGTTTGTTTGAAGTCACTCCCTCTAAAATTCACTGAGTTTTGAAAGAAAACTAGAAAAATATTCTTTTTCTTTATTCTACAGCCTTCTGTTGTGGACACTTTCCACTCCATTTTCTAGCATTCAGGCACAGTCTCCAGAAGGAAATTACCACATCCTACATTGCTAGCCAGCATTCTAATTTTACCTGTTTCTTTTAACTAACACAACACACACACACTGCACTCCTAAAACTTCAGCTGCTCTGTGTACTGCAATTGTCAGAGTGCAGCCTTACCTTTTAATCCCAGAGCTGAAATGCAGTGATACATACGGGTACATACCTGTGTGAGTGTGAAGGCTACTGGGCACCAATGCTTTTCAGTGGCAAGTAATTTCAGGTGCCCAAATTAGTACAGATCTGGCTAATTGTAATTTGTTTTCTTACGTCCCTTCTGTAAGGACATGCAGTTTGGTATCTCCTCCACTCTTCCCATCATTCCCCATCATTCCTGCTGATTTGGAAACTCATAGCCACTGCACTTAGAGAGCCTAATTGTCCACAGTTCCTAAAAAATTTAAGACCCAGAAGTTGACTTGGTTTACCTAGGCTTTTTTTTAACAGGTCCACCTTCCTTCAATTTGGCTTCTCGCTTCTAACCTTTCAGCTTATCAGCATTCATTTATTTAATATAAAGTAGCGAGGTTACCTTAGATCAATTATACCTTTTTTCTGCGCAATTTCCAATGCTTAATACATCTGTTACTGCTCAGCCGCAGGGACAACTTGTCCAGCTGGATCCTAAATTATTTCAATCCTTAATTCAATTTTATTTTTGCCACAGCCCAGCCAATGAGCATAATTCTTTTATGGCTGAGAAGCCTCTTTAGAAATAATCCAATAGCCCATATTAAAATATAGGTCATTGTGAAAACTGCCAAGTGCCTGAGTTGTCATAACTTTGAAGACAGGCTCTGAGTCTCCTTCGGCATTGCTGATTCTTTTGGTGCTTGGAGGCTTAATTTTAAAACAATCAGCTCAACAAAAACAATTTACTTATAACTGTCCAAACTAGTCAATGTTAGCCTGGAAGCTAATCTGCTACTGGGTGCTGCACTTTGATAAACACTACAACTGAGGACAACTGGAGGTTTCCAAGTACTAAATCAGTTGACAACTTGATGGACCCGTTGCTGTAGAACTGTAAAAGCTTTAGGCAGTAAAAATAACTAAAAGCCTTCCAAACATATACATGGGGGGACCAAGTGAAAACACCCGTCAGATGAATGTGCAAACTTTACACTAAGCTTCTTAAACTTTGTGATGAAATCATTTTTGCTCTTTGAATAATAACCACGATGAGACTTGGATCCTTTTGAACGTTTTTATTTTTACAGATTCACTTTGGTTTTGGGAGAAATAAAGAACTGGTCTCGTTCAGTATTTGGGAGGAGACTATTTTCAGCTAGATACTAAGCTTTTTCCTCCTATCTCAAAAAGATGTAACCAGACTATCAAAAGCTTAAGGAAATCAGTTGCCTTAGGACTACTGACAGACGCAGTGGTCCTTTCTTTCTGAAGATACCAGCAATGGAAACCTAATTGCTTCTAAGTAGATAAGATGAATCTGACTGTGCTTGTGCATGTTCAGCGTCTAGCACAACAGAACTCTGATTTGGATCTGCAGTGCAAGCCTTGGGCAGCGGTAGTGTGATCTGCTGCTTGCACACCTTCCCTTACTGAAAATGCAGCTTTACTGATCACAACTGACTTGTTTCTGAGTGCCCTTTAAAAAGCCAAAAGTGACAAACAGAATTTAGAAAAGTGAGGACTGTTTCATTCCCACATCTCCTCTCCAGATCTCTGTATAGCATTCTCACTGGCTACAAAGGGTGTTCTGTTTCTATACCAAAGGAAATAACTTGGTCCCAAATATATTAGGCCTAGTAGAAAGCACAGTGCATAATTTAATGAAACAACAGAATATAATTTAAATGCTCTCACTCTTTGTTTGGGTTTAGTGTAATCAGTGAACTCAATTGTTTTGCATTTAGAAAAAGAATCAGTCCTGTCATGTCTTCAGATACAGATGCATGATGACTCATAACGAAGGAGCTTATGTAATGATTTGCTTTGAATATGTTCTATAACCAGTGTAGAGTACAATAAATTTCACATTGGAAACCCATATTGAGGTGCCTATTTCTAATTAAGCAAAATATCAGTGCTCATTCTCAGTCTTTTCTGCAGCCTGCACAGTTGGACATATTTTACTTGCTGTACAAGCAGAGATATCAGCAAGGGACTGGCACCAAGTGAAAGGGCAGGTCCTCCAGCAAGCAGGGACAGATTGCTTCTGGTTTTTTATTTAGTCTTTTCAACAGGAGGAAAATAATATCCAGCACCTTGCCATCAGCAAAGCCGTGAAGAGTCTAACCTTAGGATATCTGAAATTCCATGAGTTTTTGTATCCTAAAACATTTTGGGTCATCTCTCAGTCTAGCTTTGGATATCAAGCAAGGTGTCCTCTTTGGGGTCTGCAGACGACAGAAATTATGAAGTATTTTATAAAAGCCCTGATTTATGGAAATGCATATAATCCTACAACTATATGGAGTTCCTAAGGTAAAGCACTTTTCACGAATTCTAACCATGGGCAATATAAGCACAGAAGACTGCTACATGCAAAACAAACTCCCCAAAGGAAGACAGATTAATCTGATACCTTATTCTGATAACTGCCTTTTATAAAAGCAAGGAAAATTTGGTAGATATTAATCTATCACTATTTCACAAAAGCAGCTGCTACAATGACACTTGCAATTGTTAGTCAGAGCAGAAGATACAGAGATAAATAGAATTGTTAAGACAGGAAAGGAACTGACTGAAGATGATATAATACTATGTTGTGCTGCAAGGATAATCACAGGCTTGGAGTGATATTACCCATCCTGAAAGATCTGTTATTGGGAATGATCTTATTAAATATTTGCATTAGTAACATGCACCCAAAAGTTTGTGTTTGCTAATGAAGTATGGAGATTAAGTTGGCCACCAGTATTAAATAATGAAGAATGGGACTCACAGAGGGGAAAAATATTCACAAGTAACAGAAATGGGATGGAAGTGAATAGAATTACACATTAAACCTGCCTTTCAGGATTAGAGAGATGGTAGATCAGAATGACCTTTGTCATTCTGTCTGTGGATAAACATGTAATGAAGGTGTGAAAGAGGTGAGATCTCCTTCTTATCAAAGTTTTGTCTGGGAATTATTACTGTTGCACTTAAAGTGTTGGTAAGACTTTATCTGAAATCCAGGCTATTTTTTGCTCAGGAAAGGTTTATTCCAACTAGAAAACAGAAAGACCACATGGGCATATGACAAGGTGAACCCAGAGGATGGACTACAGTGTTCTGGTTCTCTCACTGTTCAAAGCAGGTACTCCGTTGTTGTGTGCCTTTGCTCCCTTCTAGACCCCGCACCTGGATTCTCTCTTGCACAAGCCAAGAAGTGAGGAGGACAGAGTCCAGGTAGGCTGAAATTGGGAGTTCTCCCAGTTTCATCCCATTTACATGCAGCTTTACAAATCACTCGACTACAGCTATCTCTGAGATAGAAAAAATGTGATGCTAAAGCAGCAGCAAGAGTTACTGATTCAAAACGACAATAATGAACATTGCTGAAGCTGTAACTTTTCTGCCACTGGTGTGAAATGTTCAAAAAGAGAGGCCAAAGAGAGGTGAAGAGAGTGTGCCCAAAGAGGGTGTGCAATGATGAAACTGAGAGGGATAAACCTCCTAGACTTCAACGTCATCTTCTATACAGAGAGATATTCTAGATGTGATAAAACAATGAAGTTGCCATGCGAGAGCTTGCTTGGGTGACACTGATGGCTCCCTTGAAGAAGGTCACCCAATGCCAGGGGTGGCAGATACCAGATGAAATGAGCTTGGGACCCGTGTTTTTGGGACAATCCTAAGCAACTTGGTAACAAAGAGACAAATGCTACTATTGTAAGAAACATGGAGAGACCTTGTCTTACCCTAGAACTTTACATTCTTGCAAAAATGGAATACCAAAACATTGTAGAGTGCTTTTGTAATATTTCTTTTCAGTCTGAAGAGAGTTTGTAGCATGACAGACACTGGCAGCGGAAATGCAGGGTTGGACCAACACCAATGGGCCCTCTCAGTGAAAGAGATGCATTTCCTTGGCTTTACGGAAGAGATACTATGACAATAGCCAGCTAACAATAAACACAAAGCTTTTAAATGCTAAATAAACACTGCATTTGGAAGGGCAATATGATTTTAGAGATACTATAAAGAAAATCTGCCCAACCCACTTATAGCAGTCCAAGAAGCTGGAGCTGACATACCCATTGCCATTAAAGGCATCTGATACAGTCTACAGCATGGCATCCTTTACCTGCTAACCTGGAAGGATGGGTATCCCTGCCACTGCCATGTTCTCATCACTGTGAAATCATTTTAACATTGATTCAGGCGGAAGGCTGTTGTCTATTTTTTTCCCAGTTCCTGCAGCAATTGGCTGTTCTCCGAGTTTCTTCTATTACAGAATAAACAAAACTAACTGCATTTAGCTTATGCACCTGATTTGAAAAATGTTTAGTCTTTCAGTACCCATAAGCCCCAAGGCCAGAATGAGCTCAATTTCTGATGAACCTAGTGAGAAATTAAATATTTAGTGTTTATATCCCTTGCCCCCTTTTTGCTGTTTTTGTTTTATTTTGGATTGTAATAAGAAAGTGATTGTTCCTGGACTTAAAGCCCAAGTCGCAGCTCTCACAAGGAATACACCCCTGCTCATAAAACAGTATCCCAAACCCCAGGTCTTTAGTTCCTGCTGTATTGACTGCTTTGATAGCTAGAACTCTTCTTCCCATTTTCAAACCAAATTTATTATGATTCTTTTGTCCTTTGGTTTAAATAGTGGTGGTATTTTCCTTGGTGAAATTTACCTCAATTTATTAGTAAAGCAATCATATCTCCTCTCAGTCCCCGTTTTGGTTGGCTCAACTGCCAAGCTCTTTCAAAAAGTGTACCAGACATAACATGAAGCAAGACTCTTTGAGATACACCAGCCATAAAGTGAGCTCCAACATATATTCCAAGTGTTTGATAGAGTCTTTCTCAAAAGCTGATTCATAGGAAGAAGAGTAGCCAGCTCTTGGAGGTCTGTACCATCAGACACAGAGAGCTGTGCTGCCAAAGGGGAAGAATTCAAACCCTGCTGACAGCATGCACAGTGAGCCTTTGCAGCAGCAACAAATGGAGATCTGGAAGGACATGCTAAATTGTGGTTCACTAGGGTGGGGCATTTTCATCATAGACACTAATGTATGGGAGCAACAATCCCCACTTAACGTAACAGCACACAGTACATTCTTCTATATATTGCAAAGAGGATGATAGGTGGAAATTTGAATAATTGATGACTAACCTAACAACACCTGACTGTTTTCTGAAGTAAATTCTATAGTAAATTATAGTGAAATGAATACTTTCTAAAGTAAAATTCCCAGCTGACAGTGGATTATCAGAAGCACTCTGCCAACTTACCTGGCTCCATTGAGGTTTCTACATACAGTATTCCCTTCTCTGACTTCAACTCTATTCACTGTCAGGCTCCATTAGGCATAACGAGATCCAGACAGATTCAAGATTAAGCAACTTTTTTTATAAAATCCAATTGAGGACTTTCTTACCTTGAGGGTGCAGCAGATATTACATTAACCAGATTGTGCACACTTCCCATGCAAGAACTAAAGGCATATATATATATATGCAGAGTGACTTAATTCTCTTAGGAAATAAGCAGGGGCTTTCTGGATCCCTCCCACCATAGACATCATGATCAAGCTCAGCTAATTGAGACATTGTGAGAAAAACGGTGTTCCTTAACAAGGCCTTATTTTTCCAGAAGCAATATGGGAGTGCTGTTGTCTAGCATAGGAAGTCTGTGCAGATCATTAAGACAGTAATAGTCACGTGGAGAGAGGGGTATCAGGTTTAAAAAGCTCCTTAGTGGCTAGGCTACAGCTTCAGCTCTCAGAGAGACTGCAGTACCCAAGTGGTGGAACCAAGGAGGAGGAATCCCCCTTCTGTCATCTTCCCCCTCTCATAGGTACCAGGGAATGGGACAGAGACACCCCCAGTGCTACCTGGTGAGTCTGTCTGCAAGATGGCTTTGGGGCTCTGCAGCGGGAAGCAGAGGCTCTCCTCATGCCCAGAGAAGAGCTTGTCCTTGACTTGCTGTGGGAGAATGGGTGTGAGGCTCACTGCAACACAGGGGAATTGGGCAGATGTGGGGGCACTGCACATATCATGGGTGTGTATTTGATGCATGTGGTGGCAGTGATTGAGGGATGTTATGAGGAACAAGCAGCAGTGCATCTGCATATGGATGTGAAAACATGGGGTTTACAGCAAGAGTTTGCACGGTACTGTGTAACGACTGCACAGGGGAAGTACTTGCAGCATGTGTGGCATGAAGTGTCAAAAAGAAGGGAGGAAATGGTCTTATGAGGTGTATTCAGAGATGACTGGGCAAAATCACTGCGTAACTGATAGAGAACATATGAGCTGCATGTTCTAAGCATCCAATTGCTCTGAAACAGTAAAGCCACTGCTCAAAGGTTGCACCCAGATGAGAGCTTTAGGATCCAAGTCACAGCTTGGATCTTGGACCTTGAACCAAGAGTATTTTGTGAAGGCAGAAAATCTGCAAATTGTCAATAGCTGTCTTACTAGCATCTTCGTAGTCCATGTCCTAAAGAGAGGAAGGGGAAGATGCCAGTATGTGAGCTTTAACTCTGAGTTGGGGCTCTTTTTCATGTTCTAAGTTTGCCGAGGAGCCTGGTATTCCTGGTGAACTCTGACTAGCATCTCTTCATGTATTATGATTGTTACACTGTGTTATCAGTCCTAGGAAGTCCTATCAAAGAGAATAAGAGGAGTAAGTTGCACCACCACCAAGCAATCTCTGCAGTCCAACCTATTCTCATTGATAACAGGCAGAAGGGAAGCTACTTCACACTGGGGAAGGGAAGCCCATTTCTGCCTTGTGTATTCAAATTTTGTTCCCATAACGGAGACTGAACCTAGAATTACTGCTTACAGCTGTAACAAGAACAGCCCCTTAAAGCCGTTTTTGCAGCTGTATTTAGCCAACTTTTGGCGCTAATCCCTGTTGTTCTGCCAGCTCATGTTTTGCTCATTTTACATGTAAAAGATGCAGGTCCCATTTGGAATAGCAGCAAATAGTTAACGTCCTGCAAATACCTCAACCTGACAACTGAATCCTACCAGGCCCACACTTGCCAGGAAAGAAAAAGCTGGGCATCCATCCGTCCTGGCATAGGAGCATCAGCAGTGTCCAGCTCTGCCAGTCAACTTGCACCCTGCCACGTCCTGATGCCAAAAGCCAAATTCTGCTGTTTAACTAAGGGCACTCTAGCAGACAGAGAGAAGCTGCCTCTGTACGCTTTAACCGAGGCCGCTCTACCAGACGGAGGAAGCTGCCTCTGCATGGCAGCTCGGCCGGGAGAGGAGAGAAACGGGCAATCCCGTTTAGCTATACCTGTTGCCCACTACCGGCATCTCCCGATTGCTTGAGAGGGGCCCCGCGGCAGAACGAGCCCAAGCTGCCCAGCTCAAGGTGGACCCTCCTCTGGCGGAGGGTCAGCGCAAAGGTCCCGCAGCTCACGGCGCTGGTTGGGAGGCTGCCGCCGGTGCCCGGTGCGGCGCCCAGGTGCGCCCGCTATTCCGGGCAGGCTGCGGGTAGTGGCGCTGCTCCCGCTCCCGGCTGCTCGCCGGCGGAGGCAGGAAGGGCGCGGGCAGTCCCGCTGCTCCCCGGGGGCTCCCCGGCTGGCGCGGGCGCAGCGGTCCCCCCTCTCCCGCCTCATTTGCATGGCTCTTATTACGGCCGTGCCTCGCTCCTGCCGCGCTGACACCGGCGGGCTGGAGCGGCCGAGTCGCCTCCAGCGGGAAGTGCACTTCCGTTATCTGCGCTCCCGCACCCCGGCTAGCCCGCTCCCCCTCCACAGCTCGCTCTCTCTGGATGTTTAAGGCAAGGATGAACAAACAGATCCAGCCCGACCGCAAAGTGTCGGTGGTGGCCCCCTTGCCGGAGCGCCCGGGGCCGCCACCGGCGCGGAAGGACGTGGAGCTGATCCTGGTGAAGGAGCACAACGGGGTGCAGTACACCAGCAGCAACCTCCTGCCAGCCGCCCCGCGACACGGACCCCCTGACAGGGAGACCTGGGGCAAGAAGATTGACTTCCTCCTCTCTGTCATCGGCTTCGCCGTGGACCTGGCAAACGTTTGGCGCTTTCCGTACCTCTGCTACAAAAATGGAGGGGGTAAGAGTACCGCTTGCGAGGTCTTTTTCTACCCCACACCCTCCCCACCGGCCCCACACCCCAAAGCCGCACCGCAGCACGGGCGGCATCCCCTTCCCTCCTCCCGGAGTTTCAGGGCCAAAGCTGAGCGCCGAGGCTGGCCCCGGGAACTGGTCACTGAGCTTTGCCGCTGCCCGCTCCTCTCTCTGCCTCCCGATCCGGGCACACTGCACCCTGCCCGCTCCCTCTCGGAGTGTAACTTCGTTGTGAGCACAGGCGTATTTGCCTTCTGCCGCCACTTCAGCCTGCTAAAAGCTTTTTTCGTTCGCAAAAAAAAATAGCATAGAGGGAAAAAAAACCCAACCAAACAAACAAAAAACCCAACAAAAGCAGAAACGCTTGAACAGAAAAGTTAGAGCCGAGCCACTGAAAGATTTTTGAGGGAGAGTTTTAATGTGGGATCAGGATTTCTGGCCCCCATTCTGAAGTCTGAGGGTTCCGCCCCCCTCCAGAGATGGTAGGAGAGTCTTTACAAACCAAACCTCACCTCCTGCACAGTTTGGCGATGACAGCAACAACAAAATCATATCCACTTAAGTACAGTTAGCTGAGATTGTCTGGTACATCTTCGGCAACACCTAACCTCCACCATCCCCTGCCATCCCCCTGAACAAGGCTGTGTAGTGATGACCCCGTGCCGTGACGGAGTAACAGCCCCTGAAAACCGTTCAGGCACTGGTGTGCTTCCAGATCCCAGGGAGGAGGAGCAGCCCCTGCCCAGCAGATGCAGCGCTGTGTGTAAACGGTGAACCATACTGCAGGTAGCTGCGAGACAGAAAGCCTGTTCTGTAGGATAGTTGTGTATGTCCTGATCACGTGGTTGCCTGGTGATAAATGCTAATGGTTCACACTTGTAGCATAAAATCCCTGCTTCTTGTGAAAAGAGGAATGTAAGATGAGAAAAACCCTGCCAATTAACATGGAATTACGTCTGCCCTTGGAACTTAATAGGATACCAAAAAGGGCTGGTACCAAAACACTTGGTCTGTTTTGGTACCTCCAAAACTTCTGAATTAAGTCAAATGATCTCCCCACTTACTACCCAGACAGAAAGTAATTAGTTGTGAAAACACCCTCCGTCCTTATTTCATTATGTCCAAAAATAAGTCCCGCAACTCCCAGGGCAACAACACAGTGCATCATGAACCCAGCTGGCTCCGCTGTACCAGGTGCAGGTGTGGCAGCAGCATCATTCATGCCACTAAGTACACAGGCACTATTGCCAGATCTCCAGTTCCTCTGTCAGTCTTCAGGAAAAGAGATATATTGTCCTGCCTCACACTGCACAAGGTGACACCCAGAGTGCTTGAACTATTTTCTATCATGTTTTGGGTCACCTAATTTCCTAACCTTCTTCCTTGGTAATTTGCTGCCTGCTCAGGTATTGGAGGCAATATGCTGCAACTCTCTTCCATTTTCTTTGGTCTCACATACTACCTTATGTCAATTCAGCTAGAGAAACCTGGGTCTTCATTAGTAACTTTTAACTCAAAACCCTCTAAATTGCAATGGGGAGAAAGCTAACTATTTGACAGGTAC
Organism: Psilopsiagon aymara; assembly: GCA_024733675.1. Classification (NCBI taxonomy): domain Eukaryota; kingdom Metazoa; phylum Chordata; class Aves; order Psittaciformes; family Psittacidae; genus Psilopsiagon; species Psilopsiagon aymara. Next base: position 19,626 of record JANRGW010048780.1, read on the forward strand.
AAAAGGCACTTCTCAGTGAAAAGTTTACCCCAATTCTTCTGTGCCACCAAAGAGAAATCAGACCTTTACAAGCAGAAGTAGAGAGGCCCTATGCTAACAAAGTCTCTAGACGGACTGAGAGATGCTTCCTGGTACCAGATTACAACCACTCAGTTCCACTGCTCTTCAACAGAGCACAAACCTCAGTGTTGAGTGTCTCAACCTAGGATGTCATTCTTGCCCACATACATAGTATCACAATGTCCTTTATTGGTGCTTAAAAGACTTATTTTGCCATACAATGAAAGACAGGATAGTCCCAATGGCTAAAATCCATCAACAGTGGGCTTTTCCTAAGGAAGTGTTCTCATGGAAGACATCAGCAGCTAACCTGGATGCAGATGCATAGTCTGTGGCTAGTAAAGGTATGAACTAATTTTTACAGTCGGGTTCATTAAGTTTAATCCAATCTAAATATTGAGATTATTTTTTTCTTTTTCTGTGCTGTTTGCTAGATTATGGTCATCAGTGTACCACCTACTAGTATTCAGTCAGGACAGAATTTCCAGAATAGACCCTGCGCTGCGAAGTGGGGAATGGAAATCAGGGACTGGTTAGCGGCTTTATTCCTTCTTTTTGTAACAATTGTTTCTATGCTATCTTAACAATTTTCCATCCATTTTCTCCCATGTTGCACACACATACCATTTCATTTAGTAGAAACTGCTGTAAGAGATGAAGACTCTAAAAGTGCTTGACTGAGTTTAAAGCCAACTAGTCCTTTCTCTCTTTCAAAACATGTTTGGGAGCTTGTTTCCTTTATGGGTAACTATGGGTAACTAAGTCCTAAATCACAGACATTCTTGAACATCTGAATTTCTCACCCTCCTCACATTGCTACTGCAGGAGGGAACCTCTCTAGCACTACAGCAAGTTTTGCTGTCTCAAAAGAATAATTCAGTGGGTTTCATATAACTGCTGGCTTATGTATCTCCATACAGAAGGTGTGAGAATAAAGGTACTGATTGACATGGAGAAAATCCAATTTCATTGTCATTCCATAGTTTTGTGGGACTGCCAAGCAAGGTAAAGAGACACAATCAGGTGGTGTTTCCATGCATGCAGAGCATATTGCTCTTTAACATGAGTTTTGCAAAGATGCTCATGATAGGGTTACAGTCCGCTTTTTGATATTTTTAAAAAACTAGATAAGGGTTAAAAAAAAAAACACAAACCCACAACAACAACAAAAAAACCAAACCACAAAATCCAGCGAAGCAGATTAAACTTGAATTGGATGGCATGTATAAAGTAAAAAATGGTTTCCTTTCCTCTTTCTCCCGCAGTTTGTCTTTATTCTGACAGCGTCAGCAATTACTCAGTCTCAGCAATTTACATAGGGCTGACTTTAGACAAAGACAGTCAAATACAATTACCAACTTGCATATCTTCAATGGATTGATATGAAATAGTCAGTGGAAAGGCAGCATGTTGCAATGCCGTAAGTCTTAACCTACTGAAGTATTTTAACACTTGTCTTCAGCATAGCAAAAAGAAATACTGTTGTCCTTCCAAAATCTACACACACAAAAGTTTTACAAATGTTCTTAGATGTTGAACAGCAGCATCAAAGACATGGAAGGGGTAGAAAATGGTATTCTCCTTTACATCTGAACAAAGTGACTTGGTGATGTATGGACTGTTACGTTTCTAGAACTGCCTATGATTAATTTAAGATACCAGTAGACACACTAAGGGCCTTTCCATGCTTTTAAAAATAGGTGGTTCTCAATAAAGCGTGAGAACTTGAAGGAATTCAGAAGTATAAATACACACTGTATTCCCTTATTCAAAGTTGAAGTTTTAGAAGAACGTGGATGTATATATACACTCTCACTTTCTTATTAGCCAAATCCTTGAGTTCCTTTCTTTGATAAACTCCAAGGAATCTTCTTGATTAAAACCTAAACATATAGGCTACTGGTTTTAGATCTCAAGTTCCACAAATACAAAACTCTGGTAGTTGAGTGATTTTATGTTCATGAGGCATACACCACCCAGTGGTAGTTATATGGACTTTTTAATGTCAGGTAACTTTGAAGACAGCGCCAGTAGTGTAAACAGAAAGTCCTCTTTGTATTTTAACAAGCTCCCATTAACAAAAAGCTAGAGAGTAAGAAGCATCCATCAGCAATAAAATGCTGAATGAAGAGCCAGAAACATCTGTGTTTTGGGAGAAGCCTGCTGAGAGACCCCACTGGGACTTATGCACAAAGATAGATGGCAGAATGTAACCCTTCTCTGAGCAACTGTGATTTTTGGAAACATTCTTCTGCTATTAAAATAATAATAATAATTCCCAATCTTTAGTAAGATCTAAAAAGCTAGATCATTTATTTTTTCATATCAGATACCTATTTCCATAGGCCTTGCCTGCCTTACAAGGGCACAGGCAAATCCAGTGGCTGTATTAGAATATGAAATGGCCACAGAAAACTTTCAGGATACTTTAATATAAACAGACTGGGTGAGATCTTGCCCTCCCTGACTTCTTGGAAGCAGGATATGCTCGCTAAAAGTCTCTCTCCCACTCTATAAACTGCTTTATAAGATTATTGATAGTCTCTATACAAATGGTAAAATTCTGTGAGCTCTCATTATGCAGATAAGGCTACAATGTGGTAGCGGGAATTCTGAAACATCGCCATGTCAGGACAGCTGATCAATAAATACCACAACTTGCATGGATTTGACTGCTGCTCCCAGCACAAGCGAAAAGCTCTCTTTGCAGTGAATCAAAACATTTTATACAGTCCTTCTGTAAGAATTTCAAGGAACAGTGGGTCTCACTGGAGAACTCATAAGCTATGGTGATTTCTACTGCATGTTCTCACAAGTGCTATATCCTCATTATAACTCATTTCTGGCAAGAGCCCATTTCTCTTTTTAAAAAGAGGCTCCCTATCTGTATGACTCTCTGCAAGTGGTCAACATCAGTGTACTCAACACAAGTCTTTATAACACAGCCAGCCTTTTAAGTGCTCCCCAGTGCTGTAAGAGGCTATGCTGAATAAAGTGTAAGAAGAATATTAAAGTTAGACTCTCCTCAACTTTGGGAAAGATTTATCCTGATACTTGGATTACATCTAAAATTTTACTGATGCCAAATGAAGTTGAGTAATGCCTAGCATGATTAACTGGTGTGCTCACAGTGGGGGAGGACAATGCTCAGTCTTAGTTTATAAAGCTATTGTAGCTTTTATAGAAAATACTTTTAGTATTAATGTTCATTTTTGCTTTGTTTTCCTGCATATTCATTGGCAAAATTAATACTTCACACTAAAAACCGTGGAAAAAGAATTTACCAACATAAAGTACTTTTTTGTGAGTCAAAATATTCGCAAGGTCAGTCATGTTCAGACTACTCATTAGGAAGCATGTAATTGTCGGATTAGTCACTGGAGACTTATTCTACCATAAGAATCAGATTAAGCTTTTCATGAATTCACTAATAGCTGCAGATAATTTTTTTAATAGTTCTCTAGCTATCATAATATGCGCTTCTAATCTGAAGCATTATTTTTTAAGTGATTTTTAACCTCAGTATTTCTAGAAGAAATCATTGGCTTCAAAGAACAGCTTGCCAGCAGTCAGTACACCTCAGAAGTATCTTACCATTTATCCTAGTGTTTCCTTTCCTATTCATATTTCCATAAGCTGTAATGCAGGACTGAGCAATTCACATCACAGGTACCAAGACAGCGTAGAACTGAATCTGAATATCCCCAAACAAGGCCAGCACAAAGTCAAGAGCCAAGAGCTGTCACATACTGAGAGTGACACCTGTGAAAGCATCACCTCCCACAGAGCTGCGAGTCTGGCTAAAAGCAGGCTATGATGCTGACCACCAGCAGCTTGCATTTCTGCTAGGCTCTACCCCCTAAGTTTTGGCAAGTGTCTTCCACCAAATTTAATTGCTATTTTGGAAAGAATATCTTTTGGCATTTTACACTTCAAAGATGGATGACCTTTGCCTTGTAGTATCAGGGTTTACATTCCAAAATAGCGTTGATGATGATAATAATAATAAGACAATTTAGAAATAATCTCATTGCAAAGCCTACGCCAAGAGTTTGACTCATCAATCAATCAAAGCTTAGATGCAAATCTAGACATTTTAGTTTCCTAATGAGAAATTTTTAGTTCCTGTTAGCTCATCAGACCAGTAACCTCTTCAGGTTAAACTACCATGCTGATCTCCACACTGTAACCATGAGCTTTGGGCTTCTGAGCTTCATGTGACATTGGGGACAATTTTCAGTTTTGTGTTGTGACAGTACCTCTTTCCCCAGATCTGAACACAGTGGACAGCTCACAGTTGCTCTTTTCCCTTTCTCATGTGATACACTCCTTTCTCTTTCCTTTCCTTGATCAGCCAGTAATCACCTGGTGTACACAAAGCACAGATTTACCCAGACTTACCAGCACTTTCACTCACGTGCTTGTTGCCAGCTGCTTCTTGTGAAATTCTGTGTTCTCCTTTGCATGCCTTGTTGGTTCTGCAAAACAAATCTTCAGAACTGTAATGTCTGCAGGGTTATAAGCTACTATGTCATACACCTACTACCTATGAAACATTTTGAATAGCTGATAAGGAAGAACTGGGTCTTTCTCACTCACATCTAAGTGATACATACATTTACTCAGCTAAATACCTGCCTGAGTGAAGAAATTATTTGTCCCTGAACAATTCTAGCAACCCTCAGATTGACAATTGTTCTAGAGATACACAAGGGTGGAAAGGTTCTAGAAAAAATTCATAATATGTAGCTCAACACTACACTTTAAGAGGATGAACCTGTGTCTAATGTGGGGTAAGCCTTAAGCACTGCTCTAAGGAGTGGTCCAATCACCAAACTGATTTTCTGCCTTTGTCCCTCCAAGTTACCCATAAAAAAGCTGATGTGAATCAAATGAGCTGTTCTGACAAAAGCAGAGATACCTCTTTCTAAGCATACTGAAAGAAAATGTTCTATTTACCACTTAGAAGCACTTTTTTCTAAAGTAAGAGGCAGAAAAGGCATCAAGTAGTAAAGTGGGTTCCATTGTATAGAAATTTAAAATCTCTGCTTAAGGTCTCCACACTCTTCATTCCTGTACACCATTTGTGATTCTGCCAAGAAATTGAAGAACTGAAATATCTAATGGGATATATTGCCTCCTGGACAAGTAAATTCTGAAGTGACATTAGAAAGTCTTACATTTATATTAATACCTATTAAAATGGGTACAGGAGATCCTTGTAGTTTGGCTGGGGTCTCAGGTTCATTCGAGCTGAAAGAGAAAGGTCTTCAGCTTCACCTGACTGTTTTCTCACCGGTATCTTTTTGAACTTTTTATTAAATTTCCTGGGAGCAATGGAAACCAGAAATGCCATACTAGGAACGTAGCAGCCCACAGCACTTCTTCACTGAAGAAACCAAAATATTTCTAAGGAGTCTGAGCCATGTTCTACATGGTTTTGGGGCAGAGTTTCCCTTTCGTCTTTTGATAAAATATCACAAATCCATCTGTCAGTTTAGTGAATACAACTCCATCAGTCTAAAGATGTTATTTCAAGACAGATATTTTCTACCCCATATTTACACTGACAGGAAACAGAATGCTAATACAACTACCTATATGTAAGATGAGAGAGATCATACAGCTTTAGTGAGCATTTAGGTACGCTGTGAGGGAAATTATGATTAAAATCAGTTTGCAAATTACTGAACCTCTTGCTGTGAGTTCAAATGGAAACACCATTTAAAGAATTTGAGCAGTTCTGAGGGGCAACATCAAATAGCTCATGCTTTCATTTTTGTCTAATGGGAAGCACATCAGCAACTCCCAACTTCTAAAGCCTTTGTACCAAGTTAACCAATTGATTAAATGGTGAGAACTCTAGTATAGCTCTCTAATATCAGTTTGCACTGTAAACTCATACCATTTACATACATTTTAATTATTAGGTGATGTACCTAACTGCTGTCAGCACTATTACAAAATAACAAGTCATAACCAAATAAGTTCTATATTTAGGTAAACATTTCTATTAAAATACTGTAATTCAGGGGGAAAGAAACAAATTTAAATTAGTGTCTCTGTAATACAGTTCTATGTCTTTCAGTACTACCTTTCTCTTAGTATTTTCCTTCATATAGATTATAAGAAAACATGACAATGGATTTGGCAGAATCTTGCAAGTGACTTTTGACTTCTTGACTTAAAATGTAAAAATAAGAAATAACAACAGTAATAATAAATATTATTATTGTTGTTATTATTATTACAAGTTGAACTAAGTTGTACTCAAGACAACTCCAATGCCTCAATCCAGTTTCAGAGAAGAGAGTGTAAAAATTCCAGGAATATCACACTGATTGTAAAGCTCCAGTTTCCCTTCCTTAGGGCATTTGGAGACAAAGGATTCGTGTTAGTAACCTGTTACCCATGTCTTTACAACCTATAACTCCCTTCTCTAACTACAGCTCCTTAATCTTTGCCTTTCCTTCTCCTTGCCTCTGAGTTAAGACTTGAGCCTTTCATGGAAAGATTTCATCATAATTGTGTAGATCTTAAGCACTGGTACCAAGTCAGAATAGTTTCAAATGAAAGGCTTTACTGACACTCCAAACTTTACTTCTTGAATATGAATGTCAGTCTTCCAGGAAACCAGCACCAAAAACACCTGGCCCCCAGTAATGCTGAATAATCTCTGTTATAATGGAAATTCTGGGGAGATAACTGTAGTATAATTCAGATTCTTCTGTGAATTCTTATTCTGTATATATTCAACATACTTAATTTTAGCTGTAGATATTTTGAAACCTTTAATCCATAAAGAAGGGGGAAGGGAAACAGTTAAGCTCCTCGCCTTGTGGCATACTACTCTTCACGAAGACCATAGGAAAGAACCTCTAAACTACTTATGAAAGCTATCCTTTGTTTAATTTTGACTCTTTTTTCTCCTTTCCTCTATTCTCTATTTAAGCAACTTTTGTGATCTCTCTTCTGAAGCATGACAAAGGTGACAGCACAGTTCCTCACTTTGAGAACAAGGGTCTTACCATTCAGAAACAGGAACTGTTCACAGCGAGGTCTGGCTATGGAAGACAGAGTCTCCTATGAACTTGTACAGATCCAAAGCACACTAAAGTGCATGGAATTCCATGGTAACATATTACTAAACAAAACTGGGGAAGGACTGGGCAGGCAGTTGTCATTTGTCAGTTCATAAATGTTTTTATGAATAGCATTCTCATTGCTGGTATGCAATAAGGCAAGCTGCCCTTATTATACAGTGAGCTTTTTTATAGAAGGATGAAATTTTTCCAGTGCTCCTGCTCTTTAAGGCTTTATAAGCGTAACTACTCACTTCCAAAAGTACAAGTGATTGAAGAAGCTGTGCTCTTAATGTAGGTATTAGCTGGTTTCTGTTGTTTGGCTATTACTGTTGTCCAAGAATATACATTAATTGAAGTGTCCAAAATAGGATCCAAAGCTCCCATACTGGTGGTGTTAGACAACGCAAATAAAAAGCCTTTCTTGGAGTGTCTTGATGTAGCAGTCGTGTTAGGTTGAGAGAGAGCTTTAGTGGCATTGATGTACAGGAAGGATTGTGAACGGGTAATTGCAGAGTATTCATCTTCACTGAAGGTTGCAGGACTGTGGGAAACTGCCGATTTTCTGGCCCCTCAGCAACATGCAGGAATATACCCCAACTGCATCTCTGACCTTACAAGCAAGCTGCTACCATGGGCCTATCGCGTGTATCAAAAGAAAAGCAGCTGAGTATTGTGCATCCTTATTTTGGCTAGGTATTTATAATTTATTTGCACCTTCTGAACTATGTACACTCAGTAGAACTCTCCACTAATTCAACTTCCATTTCTGTTCCTCTTTTTCACTCCTCTGTAATCAAACGTGTCTTGCAATGTCTATCCTGAAGTATGCCAAAGGTGAGAACACACTAATTGACCTTAAAAATCTGTATCTCAGGACTAAGTATGATACTGATTCCAACCAAATTCCTGTTTAATAAAAAAAAAAAAGGAGGAAGTGGCTGCACTTCTGGCGCGATGCTCTACAGAAAATAACAGAAAACTTTTTTCAGACCACAAGGTGGAGCAGTAGATCCTTATAGGTCTCGGTAGATCCTAACCCGGTAATTAACCTAACAGCAACCTACTGCTTTTATGGAGAAAAAGAATTACTGGAGCTGCTCAGTAATAACAACGACTGTTCCCAAGCAGATGCTTGTTGAGTTTCCTGGTCCATTTCATTTATTAGGACGTTATATGAGTGGCAGCTTTTAGTGAAGTGCCAATTTCACACCAAGGTGCGCACTTGTCGGCATTGCCAGAATGACAACAAAGAGACAATCCACTAATAGCAGGGATTTAACCAGTTTTAAAATTAGTGCACATTATGATGGAGATACAGTGTCTTCCCTGCAAAGAATGATACAGGGGGAGAAAATTTTTTAAATACTAAGCTTAGGAGGTTTTTCTCTGCAGTCCCCTTAAAAGATCCACCTTTGGAAAACAAGCAAGCCCCACACAGGCTTTCACTACCACTCTACAATAAAAAGCCAGGGTACTTTCTTTTACTTCTTCAATGTTAACGTGACTTGCTTTGCAGCATGTCTCGGCACTTTGCCTTCTTGGCAAAAGCATGATTATTTCACAACATTAGTAATAGAAAGCAAAGAACATTTAAATATATTGGACTACCTGTGATATTAGGTCAAGGTTAAGTGTTATCAAAACATCAAGCTGGCCCCTTAGAAGCTAATCAGAAGTATCTTTGCTACATGATTCTCTGCCAGCATGCAGGACTGTCAAATAAGACTGATGATGAAAGAGAGCTCAAAATCTCATGCCCCAGCTGAGAGGTGATTTTAACCACACACAGGCATCTTAGAAATCATATTTATCATAAAAATAAGGAATAGCTTGTACTGTGCAGTGCTTTTGTTTCCTCTCCAAAGAGAAACTCAGATGTGTCAATAGATCATGAGGCAGGTGCTGGTGAGACCAGAGGCACCCCAGGATTTTGTTTTGGAGAAGAGTTTAATTGTTTGCTACTTTTGTGCAATTTGTGTCTCATTAATGTGTAGCTCTACAGCCTTAGTTGAAATCAATAAATTCGTAAACCACAAGGGAGAAATCCTGACCCAGCTGAAGTCAATGGGTGTTTTTTTTCCATTGACATCACCAGAGTCAGGATTTCAACCCAAATAACAGACGTCTCTCTCTTAAGGACTCCTAAGTAGACAGAATTTTATGACAGTAAAGTCGTAAAAAACTATTCAGACTAAACTGATATAGAAGGCTTCCACTGACTAATAACTTATTTTCACTCAGAGCAATAGCTCAGTATTTCACCAAGAAGCAAAATGTCAGGATGTACTGTGTGATAATGATGGTCATTATTGCACAAAATTAATTTACTCTGTGAGAGTTAGACTGTGACCTCGGCATTCTCCTCTGTATGGCTCCAGATATAATAATTTTTAGAAAGTACTATTTTAAGAAGTGCTCTTTACTCACAGTTTTATAAAGAAAAATTATTTGGCAAAAATCTCTTTCAGGCCCTCAAGGCTGAAGAGAAAAGCTGGAAAGATACAAAGCAAGTACAAGACTAAAAGGCAGCAGGTAAAAAAAGGATTGAACTAGAAGATGCTTCATTTTAAAACATTTTAAATTAATTTGGGGCCGAACACATTGTTTCCAAACTTTTGAAAGTGGCAGTTGTAGGAATATAACTGGCACTGTCATTGTCTCTCCCTTGTCAGTTCCTTAAATGAGTAACAGAAAACACTTATCAGGCTTTTCCTAAATTGCAGGTTAAACCTATACTGACATATGCAGAGGCTTATGACAAAATCGCTGCCTTTAACTCTAAACTAAGAGATTTGGGGGTCTTCAAGATCAGCTACATTTTTCTTTACCAATAGTATTTGACAGTCATGGGGTAGTATGTGTTTAAAAGCTGTTCAGAAATAAGAAACACGAAGCTCAGCCACACTGGTTTATCATGAGTCTGAGTAATCAGTGAACAAAACTGCTCCTCAGCCTGTCCTAGCAAAAGTTTGCACTGTGGTGAATCAGGAAGGATTTTGCTTCAAACTATTAAAGGTCTCTTCTTCATCTTGGCAGTGAGCTGATGGGCCTGAAGTCATTTTCACATTCTTCTATGGCATTTTAAGCTAGGAAGTCCTGTGCAGAATGGCAATGATAAAGTATATCCTGGACAGCTTGGACTGAGGTGGAAATTTACTTCCTTGCTTGAAGCCTGTTAGGAAAATAGTCCTTCAAATAAGAACAGAAGGCTTAGGTTTCAACCTTTACTAAACGATTTTGTGTGATCAATTTCCACCAACAAGGGATAGTAGTCAGACAGAGAATGAAGGGAGGGTGTTGCTAGCCAGTACAGTGAGACTGATACAGCATTGTTGTGGTTTTGCACTTATCCAGGTGAGACTCAAATTTCTCATCAGAGTAAGGGAATGTAAGGAGAAGTAGTTTCTATAGTCCTGCCGCAGGAATGCTGCTGAAAATTTTATTTTGTGCCCACAATGCTCAAATTCTCCAGACCCCACCTGATGGCTCTGCATCACATACAGGGTATTGCCAGCACTATTCTAGGCCAAACACTATTTTTCCCAAATGGAAAGCTTTCCTGTGAAGAATACTGTGGTGGTTCTTGAGAAATTCTTGTGTTTGGTGCTAATAGAAATATACAAAGTAAAGATGCCACAGCCATTTGGAATCTACCCTCACCCAGAGCCTCCAAAATTTTAGCAAAATCCAGTGGTGACTCTAATCTTTGATAAGAGTACACTGTACTTTGATAAGAGTACATTTGACAACAGTTGCATTGTTCTACACAATTATGCAGGAGTAGCCATCACTGTAATTGTAAATTTTCCAAAATTTGTATTAACCTGCATTGCATGTAGTTTATAGTACAGTTATTCTGCTTCCTTTAGTGGCAAAAGAAAGAATATTTATTCCAATGGTTTCATTTATAATGACAGAGGACAAGCTAGATTTACTACAACTCTTACAGATAGGAACATACAGCTGTCTCATACTTCCATGGTAGAGCACAACCTTTTATTGATAGGGAGAATTTAGGAGATTCAGTTGTGAAAGAGTTTGTAACGATTAAAATGGTATAGAAAGTATTACACTATTACAAATAAAGCTCTAATAAACCCTGGAAGGAAAAGGAATATTTTGCTTTGGTCACTGAGTCCAAAAGTTGAAGTTACAACTTAGAATTGGATTAATCACTAAATGGTAAGGAAAGCTTTAAGTATATCTCTGAGTGTTTATACTTGATTCTTCTCTAGCAGAATTTCAAGGCATTTACCTCCTATTGGTTTATACATTAATCCTCTTGAAAGCTGCTTGGCATTTGTCTAGGGCTGATTTAAGATGTCTTAAGCACTTTATTTTACTCTAGCACAGTTATGGATCTTCTGCTGCCTAAAATGGGTACTGAGTCTTCTTCAGAGAGTGCTTAACTTTGGGCTGTTTTTTATTTTGACAACCTGCAAAAGGAAAGTGGTCTTTAAGAGAAACCCCCTGCATCTGAGGTTGTGTTGTGAATCAGCAATTGCACTGAAAAGACACATTTAACATGCCATATGTCACTGTGCACATCAGTTACGAACTGCTGTTGCTCTAATTAGCACTGCCAGGGCGCTTTTTCACCTTGTATTAAGCACCCACAGGAGGTAACATAACCAGGAGATGTATACCTCTTCTTGTATATACCCTGTGCAGGATACACAGAACGGTGAGCAATTCCCACAAGGGCAATCCTGAGAATGTTAAAAAGAGCAGAAAGACCAAAGCTAGGAGTAATGATGCCTAAATGAGGGGCTGAAATCCGAAGGATTTCCCAGGCTCTTTTCTAGTAAGGTACAGGAACACCTCAGGAGTATAAACTTGGCACTCTTGAAGCATCAAATATGCAGCTCAGAAAGTGAGTACCATAACTTAATGCGGGTATAAAAAATGCCCACATTAACCATTCAGCCTGCCAATATATGAACCTGCTACACCAAGGAATACCCATAAGGTGGGAATTTTAGACAGAAAAGTAGGAATCATTGTAAAGAATCACAGCATTTTTGATGTTGAATGTAACCACTGTGGGTCATCTACTCCAACATCCCAGCTCAAGCAGGGTCACCTAAAGCACGTTACTCAGGCCTATATCCAGTCAGCTCCTGAGTATCTCCAGGGAAGGAGGCTCCACAATCTCTCTGGGCAACCTATTCAGATACTTAGTCAAAATTACAAAAATTACAGCCCAAGCACTGTAATTCATTAGTTTAGTTCATTCAAGTCTCTTCAGATTATAAAAAGAAGACTGGAACATTTGATTGCAGCACTTAAGAATCTTCACAGGAGGGAAATAGAAAGTATTGCAACGTATGTTGATTTATCAGAGAAAGAACTGCCACAATCAGATGTCAGATATATTCAAATTAGAAATAATGAGGAGGGTTTAATTATATTCTTATAAAATCAAAGTTATTAACCTATGAAATAAACTATCAAAAAAAGCAAAGGATGTGCCTTGTATAGTCAAATCAGAATTGCATGTTCTTCTGTCTGAAGCTCTGGCTTATGTTAAACAAGAAGTTAGATCAAAGTAACTAACCATTCTGACATGAAAATCACATGGATTCATGAATTTTGAAAACATTCATTTTACTTTACAGTTAGAATCATTGAATCATAGAATAGTTTCTGTTGGAAAGGACCTTAAGATCATCTAGTTCCAACCCCCCTGCCGTAGGCAGGGACACCACCCACTGAACCAAAGGCTCTGTCCAAACTGGCCTTGAACACCGCCAGTGACAGGGCATTCACAACTTCCCTGGGCAACCCATTCCAGTGCCTCACCACCCTTACATTAAAGAATTTCTTCCTCATATCCAA
>JANRGW010048781.1:0-32981 GCA_024733675.1 Psilopsiagon aymara
AAAGTCCTTGGCCAGACCAAACATCACTAAGCCATAACTAAAAACATTGGTGTTATCAGTGTTGTTCTCAGGCCACAAGTCGAAAACACAGCACTGAACCAACTTCTAAGAAGGAGAAAAATGACTGCTACTGCTGAACCCAGGACAGAGCTGAGCACCCTTGCTGTTGTAGAACAGTTTTGTCTTTAAGACTTACTGTTGCAGAGGTTCACTGCTCTAAGCTATTGTGATGAACTGTTCTGAAGCTACTAAGTCCTAGGGGTAGAAAATAGTTTAGTTCAAAACATTCTAATGACAAAATTGGTCAAATGCATTGCTGGCATTATAGATACACTCTTCTAGAGGCTGATAAAAGGTATTTCTTCTCAGCTGAAAACCAGATGATATTTAATTCAGAAGCTCTCATTCCAGGACCTTAAGTAGGAGATTATATGTTTTTGTTAATATGTCATAAAAACAAATACGTACCTGTCACATTGTAACAGTATGCATCATACCGATCACTTGTGTTTGCTGAAAGTTTGTAAACGCCAGTATGGTTGGCTGCACAAAGATGATAGGGATTGATTCGTGGGATAACAACATACCCCACTACAAAACCATACCTGTGAAGAACAGAGGAAAATACACCATATTACGTATTATGGCAGATGGCATAAGTGTTCTACATATCTTGAACACAAAGAAGAAGCCATTATTTTATCTTACATTATTTCTTTTAGAAGTGCATGCATTTATGAGTACTTCTTACGTACGAAGGGTGTTCCTTTCTCACATGTAGTTACACGAGTTTCCAGCCGCTCAACACCATTTTGCATGTAATTTCTAGAGCTAAACCCATTTTAATTGAGTGAGCGTTTTGTTAACTAGGATGATTGGTTCCAGAACAAGGCACTGAAAGTGAGGGACTGGAAAGCAAGTGCACTTTTTATGCAGCTTGAGACTGTATTACCTGGCACTGAAGACTGGCTTCGCCTTTTTTTCAGGGAGTTACATTTTCATTGATTCGAGTAAAACATACTGCTCTGTGACATGTCACACAGAAATGTTGGGGGCTTGCTTTATTCTACCTGAGCAAATTTAGAGATTGCTTGCAAGACACATCACTTTCTGCAAAATCTGACAGCTTAATAAAATATTCAGATATAATACTCATTCTACCACTGTATCTTTCAGTCAAACAATGCAGCTATTGTGTACAGAACTGATATATTTTAGTGAAGACTTCGGTTAACACAGCTGCATAATGCACAATGCGTTACTACTATTTCGCAATCCTGTAACACCTGATTAATTCCAATGTATTTAGCTGGGAGGTGTGATAGAATGGCAACAAGAACTGGAGTTTGCTTTGGGTTTTGCTTGACTTCTTGAGTGGTATAATTTATCAGGGAGGAGCAAATTTCATAGCTTTGCTGGTTTTTGATCTGTGAGCCCTGTTCCAGTGACGTCTAATGCATGAAACTCTGAAACTCTTGTGGGTGGAATTGTAAACTGCTTTACACTTCCAAGTAAGACTATGATGTTGACAATTCATAATCCATTAATTGCTTACTTCTTCTCTAGTCAGTTGATTCATCTTATTCACTCACCATTCCACATGTATATTAATGATTACATGCAGTATATTTTTTCTCACCTACTCAAGCTTGATACGAGCCTGGCCTTACTGACAAGGACTTCTAGCACAGGATCAGCACATGAAAGTAAGAGTGCAGGAGGGCTGGCCAGAAGGAAGGGAGGGAGAAATCTTATCTCCATGCCTTACATGTCCAAATCTGTCCTCTGCTAAACTGTGAATTAGGGAGAATTGCAATATTAATAAAAACTACAGTTCCCCACTGCAAAGAACAGTTCCCTGTACTCCTTCTTTCAAATGTCTTTATATTTTAACTTCAGAAAGGACTTTCCACATTGCAGAATACTATAATTGCTAACACTAGAAATGGCTGCCCCTAGGCTAGTAAGGATTTGATCCTCAGTCTCTTCATCTAAAGGAGCATGACCAGCAGATAAAGGGAGTGGATTTTCTCCCTCCACTCTGCTCTGGTGAAACATCCCCTCCATGTAGTCTTGTATCCAGCTCCAGGGCAGCAACACAAGAAGGATGTGGAGCTATTGAAACGAGTCCCTTGGAGGCTATGGAGATGCTACAGGGGCTGGAGCAGTAATGCTCTGGGCACAGGCTGAGAGAGCTGGGCTTGTTCAGCCTGGAGAAGACAAGGCTCTGGGGAGACCTTAGGGTGGCTTCCAGTGCCTAAAGGGACCATCAGGAAATCTGGAGAGGGGTTTTGACAAGGGCCTGCAGTGACAGGACAAGGGGGAATGGCTTTAACCTGACAGAGGGGAGGTTGAGATGAGATCTTTGGATGTTTTTCCCTGTGAGAGTGGTGAAGCACTGGCACAGGTTGCCCAGAGAAGCTGTGGCTCCACTATCCCTGGCTGTGTTTGAGGCCAGGTTGGACGGGGCTTGGAGTAACCTGGCCTGCAACTGGGTGGAAGATGTCCCTGCCTGTGCCGGGGGCTTGGAACTGGAGGACCTTTAAGTCCCTTCTAACCCAAAACATTCTATGATTCTATACATGTTTTGGAGCACTGAACAATTCAGTACGTTCATATGTTAATGTTAGAGAAAGAATATGCTCGCTGTGTTAGGCAGCAATTTTCCCTCAAAGTAAAGAATCATCTCTAGTTTGTATATAGTACTATTTCAAAAATCATTCCAGCTTCTCATGGAAGACTATTCAAACAATTTTCTCTCCATTCTTCTTGGCACTTTTGTCCACCTCTTTCACTAATGTGCAGTGCATACTGCTTGTGAAAATGAATGTGCCATGTGTATGATATTTAAATGTATTAAAATTATTTCAGGGCATTGCATATGCAGTTTTCCATGATTAAGGTTACTTTGTATAGGTACTATTAATCTGAAAGGAGCTTTATTCTGTTCTCAAGGGCTTATAAACCAGTAGGAGAGAACATTCACGCGAAATAACTGGAATTAAATGATTCATGGGAAATTCAAGTTCTATTAATGCTAGTCCTATTTCTTATGGTACTAGAATGGAAGCCTCGAGGTCTTGGAGAAATGTCCACTGAACTTTTCCACTCCAGTTAGAAGATATCCATTTCTCTATATTTGCTGTTTATTTTAGACTGTAATAAAGTTGAAAATCTACTGAAATGTCTTTCAACTGTAATGGTTTACCAACATGAATCTTCATTATTGATTAAAAAACTAAAAAAGCAACAAAAAAATCCTCAAACAACAAAATACCAAAACAAAAATAACAAATAAAACTTCAAATTTGCAGCTGAGATCAATCTCATTGCTGAGTATGAATGTCTAAGATGACTTGCATAATAAATGCACTATGTATTTTGTAAAGCAAGACCACATAATTATCTATTCTGACATATTTACAGACTGTAGGACTGTCCTGACCTGATTAATGCTTGAACAGAGGGCATCCTTGAGGAAAATATTTCATCTTGATGAACTCTGATGTGACAAAGAATTCTGCAACAGCCCTTTTAAACGGCTTCAGCCAATAATTATTATCCTTATATATTTTGTTTATTCATACTCAATTTTTAGAGCACAAAATTTTCTGTAGCTTCCAGTCTCTTGGAGTTATTTTTTTCTAAACTGAAGAATCTGTATTGTGCATATTTTTTTGCCCTATACATCATTAATTACAGAGGGTAAGTCACTTCATAATATGGTTTTGGGTGTTTTATTGCTGTGTTATGAAACTTCTCCATTCAGAGATTATAAGAGTGCACTAATACTATGACCATTTTTAGACTGTGATGCCCACAGCTTACCCCTCACATTGCCACTTGCTGCTTTTTGCTGTTCCTTGACAGACAGATTTCCCTATATTGTATATGCCACCTTCAGTCTTTGACCTTACTTTGGATCATTAAAAACATAAATACTTTCTATATGATTATCTTACCAATTATTCAGCAATACGGCATAATCTGAATATTTTCTAGCTAGTTTTTATACTGTCAATCTTTTGTTATATTAACCTCTTACAGACAAAATCTAAATGAGTTTTTAAAGACAACTGGTAAAATATATATGCAGTCAAGGTCGCACTTATTACTGGACCCAGAGCAAACATACACATGCAGAAAGACGTTTTGTTCATCACAGAATATAATCTACTCGAGGACCAACACAGCCATTAATTAACATCTACATAAAGACAACTGTGACTATTACACAATAGATGGAGGGGCTTGAGATGACATGCTTTTTTTTCAAGAATTTCTTTACCTGCAAGTTTCAAATCCAAGTTCATGAGCTTTATTCAACTGCTCTAGTGTCGACAAGGTACTGTTGAGAGCTCTGCAGAGTTCAACTGCTTCAGATCGTGTGAGACTGTAACGACCATTTTTCTCAACATGAAAAACTCCTCCATATCTGCAACTAATGTTGAATTCTGTTATCAAAAGAAAAGGAAAAAGGTAATTACAAATTGATGGACTTGATACTTCACTAAAGACCTGGGAATTATTTATTTTCAAGTCTAGTGCTTTCAGTGCAGACCAGCAACAAGTATCAGCTACTGATTTGTTCAGAAAGAGCACTAGCACCTTAAACCTTCCTCATGCTTCCCTTCTTCGGGCTGAGACACAAGCCTTTCCGAAAATAGCCACACAACATGTTTTTGCTAGGTATCTAGTACTTTTAAAATATCAGTAACAATAACTCTTGGAAAGTGTAACGACACATGAAAGTCTAGGCAGCCACATTACTGCAAAACTAACTGAATATTCAAATGTATTTGAAAACAAAATATTTTATTCATTACAGAATTTTTTAAAAGATTAAATGGTGTATAATCAGAGCCTTTATGTTCATAAGGTTCTTTAATTATCCTATTATGATCTCTCCACAATGAATCCTTTTAAATAAATATATATGTCAATCCCCAGTTTCAGAACTAGTTCATGTAACATTACTAGCTGAGACAAAAGCTGACAGCTTGCACTGGTTTGATGTTGTATGATCTACCTGAGACAAAAACTAAGTAAGCTTGAAAGATATTCTGAAGTAGATGGATGCCTTAGATGGATTTCAATTTAGTAATACTCTGAAGGTTTGCACATGGAAGTAGCTTTCAGTGGTAGGCAGGATGAGGATAAAATCATTAAATAGCAAAAAATTTTAGGTTCCATAGTCACATTGTGCAATTTGTTTTCTGGCCTGCAGCCTGGGAACCCTTAACAAGCAGTACATGCAATGCCTACAGGAGGGGAGTACCTCATATGATTCACTACAGACACTGGATGAAAGGCATAAGGGCTAGAAGCTCTGAAGAGATCACACTCTTTATGTTGGGAAGATACTGCCTGAAGAATGCAACTGTGAGAAAACGATATAATGCAAGGAAAGCCTGCAACTAAGTAAAATGAGAGAAAAAAATAGAACTTTTGTTTATCATTTTTTTAACAAGAACAGCTCAGAAAGCGTGAATAATAATAAAAATAACAATCGTGTGTAGAGAAAGCAGGGAAAGATCAGGATTCTTCAAAGCAACGTGAATTAATTTGGCTCATGCCCCACCTTTCCCTCAAGAGGAAAAAGTGGTAGCAGCTCCAGAAGAGAATTACAAGTGCAAAGCACACTTAATTGGAGTAGCCTGTTATACCCAGTGAAAAGAGGAGCATGACTCATTATTATCTTAATTTTCTTGGAAGTTCCATGCGTAAAAAAGGGAAAAAAATAGACCAGTGTTCTCCAAATGTTAAAAGAAGGTGTCTATATTGTCTATTTGAAATAAAAGATACCATATAATAATTGTTTTCCTAAAAAACATGAAATGAAATTCACGCAAATTTGCATTGACACATTCTATGCAACTCTCCTAATGCCATTTTTGCTTGACGATGTACTTTATTCTACAGTGTAAATGCAAAAGCACATAACAGCAATCGAGGTGTACACCCTTCCTTCAGTTGCCTTTGTTCACTGGTAAACAAAGGTTGTACTACCTACAGTGTATCTGCTCAGTGTAAACTGCAAGGAACGTTCCTTTCCACAGGCAACAGGAAACAATCAAGGACATAAAATGCCAGACTGGATCCAGACTGTATGGTGTGTGAGAAGACAACCATTATTTGCAGCACAGCAAGAAGTCTGATAGTATTGATGCCTGCTTGTCCAAAGGAGCATAAAAGCTGGGCATCCAATCTTAAATACTTCTATCATAGGCAACAGAATTCATCATTATGGTTATTTGGATTGCCTTTCCACAAAAAGAACCTGAAAAAATACCTCTTCTCCCACCCGCCCCCAATTATTTAGGCTGACAAAAACATTTAATGTGGACAAAATTGATACACATAGCATGGCTGATTAACAGTCTTCATTATGGTTCTTAGTATTTTTATTATCATGGCATGAAAATATGTCAAGAGGACATAATTTTTAGCTTTATAAAATTTATGCAAGACTAACATGTTTTCTCCAAATGCCTTTATTTTGAAAAAAGCTCTTCTCTTCCAGGGAAAAATAATTTTATCAAAATTTCTCTGAAATGCCACAAGAGGCTTTGAAGGCAAGAATGAGGATCCTCATTTGTTAACGTCCTCATAAGCTAGAGGACACCAACAAATACATTTTTCTTTCCTGGAAGATTTAATGTCTTGCAACAGGCCTGAGTTTCACAGTCTGAGGAGAAGCTGATGGATTAATACAGAACAACAGTTTCAGCAAGTTCCCACACATGATTCTGTAATAGTCACGCTATTTCCACAAGTGTCAGACAGAGACGTGCACAGCACTGGTCCTGGGTACAGCTGAAGGACTAGAGACCTTCCGCAGCCACACTCCTGAACAGTACCACATACCTCAAACACATCACCACTTGTACACAGTGTCACAAGTGCAGTACACACTGTCACAAGTACAGTCAACAGACATTCAGGTTGCAGATCCCAATAGATGTTTTCTTGAGACAACACAACAGGTATTCTGCATAGAAGGATATGGCCCACAACTAGTGCTGTGGGATAGAGCCACTCTGACAGTTGCCATGTGAGCTTTGGCTCCAAATGTTCCATATTTAAAGCCTGACATTATTTGGAAGGTGCCCAGTCAGTAGCTGTATTAAACATAAATGGCCTAGACAAGAAAAAAGCTTCTCTTTTGTTTTCCCTTCTTGATTCTCGCTTCCCTGTAGAACTAGACAGACCTAAATTTGTTAATATTTAAACATACTTCGTGAAGCCCAAGTCTTAATATTAAATTTGGGATCAGAGCACAAAGATCTCTCTGATAATCGAGAAGTAACAAGCTCAGTGATTTTTGGGACTAGATTTGCTTGGCACATCAACATCTCTTCCAATAAATTCAGGCTAATTTCTGAAGAAAATGCAACATCCACTTGTTTTGGGTTGCAGTCGAATCTCACAGCTTATTCCAGAGTACACACTGAAGTATTAAGTGAATTTAACTTTTTAGATTGAATTTGATGCAGCTGTCATCAAACCTCAGCTTACTTTTAAAACTGGTTATAAAAACTACAGCATTTCTACATGACCATCCAAAGATCCAGTCATAGTCCAAATCCCACTTGTTAGGCACCCAATTCTTTACACTCCAAATATTGAAAATAAATAGGCTTATTTGTACAAACGGACTTAATGGAACTACTTATGGGCTACAGTTACATGCATGTATATTTTCTATGGAAATACTCAGCCTGGCTGTACAGCATACATACTGTACACCAGGACAATGGCTTATTGCATGTGTGCTGATCAACTGCACTGTGTGCATACACAGGAAGCTTTGCTCATGCACATGTGTGTCATGAAACCCTGAACAAAAATGTGGCAATCCAGTTTTCAGCACTGGGTTTGAGACCATTCAATGAGTTGGCCCTTTGCCCTAAATGAAAACTGAGACAACATGCTTTGTTTTTACTTTGATTATATCTCCTACTACTAAAGATACTTATAACATTGGTGCAGTACAGACATGCTGATCGTGAAGCAGAGAGTGTGGAAAAAGAACTGCAGTAGTACTCACATGACATTTCTAAGTCTAAGCAAATTGCATAAACCCAGCATTGCCTCTGTGAAGACAATTAATTAACGCATTATGAAAATGGTGAAATATGGGTGCAGATCCTACTGCATAGATCTGCCAGGGAACCAGGAGTTTTTACTTTATGGTCTCATGTTTTAACATCCAGACAATGAGGACCCTTAACTGAATTAAAATATTTCCAGTCATATCAATACAAAGCTTATAAAAATAAAAGATTAAGACTAAATTAACCCCTTAAATTCTTTTTGTCTATGCTGAGGTTTATAGACTAATTCTGAGTTAAGGAATAAGCATGATTGCAAAATCCAAATCTAAATACATATTCCACCTTTTCCCTTTGTGCAGGAAGGTCAAATCCATTAATTGAATGTTGATGTTATTTAGCTGGGTTTAACACAGTTAGGCAAAAGATGGATTTTTTAGTTTGTTTCAAGAGACAAGGCAATGCAAAACTCATACCGCGTGCCAAACTATTATAGATCCCTTTAACCCTCCTGAAGTTTCAGAGGAGCTCATTCAGAATGAACTCACAAACAGCACTCAAACCTTCCCTTCTCCCCCCTCTTACAGCTGTCAGGCTTTAGGGGGCCAACAAACTGTGATCTTTCCCTGGCATTCACATGATTCACTAGAGCTGAAAGGCAAACTTGTTTAATAATAGCTCTCAAAGAAGGCAAGAAACACCAGACATGCCTGCGCTGTCATCATTATTCTCATCGAGACCATGAGATTTGGTTGACTCAACCCAAAGCCATGGAATGCCCCTAAGCCTGCGCTGAGTTTTATGAGCATGGAGAACATTAACATCTACAGTGGACATTTCTCCCTCTCTGTCTTGTGATTTCTGCTGCTGTCTCAATCACTGCATGTAAGCCTTTCCCTGCTATTGCCATACATCGATCTAAACCAGGCTCTATTAATACTTTTCAGTCAAAATCACAAACTCCAGTGCCACAGCAGTTTGCAGACTAGAGCCCACTGGTGTAACAGTATCAGCTGAAACAGACTGTAGAGGATTGTCCTTCCATGAAAGTGTGAGTTACACCCTGATTATTAATACTAGAGGCTTGTTAGAAGCTGTCACAGTAAGAAGCCAGGTACAACCTCTATTTCCACCCTGGTTCTGCAACCCTTACACATAATGAGTAATACTGACTCATGCTAACTCTTCCCATAGGAGTCGATTTTCCATAAAGATATTTGATCCACTATATGAATGCTTCATGCACTGCTCCCTGCTTTTCATTGCTTTCAAGACAATACCTGGTGGTTTTATTCTCAAGGTGGATGATGTCTTATATTAAAAAAAAACCCTGCTAGTTTAAAAACTGCAGACACATCAGACACACAAAATCCTGCCTCTTTAAACAAAAAACCTGTAGAATACTTAGACACAAGGCTGCTAACAGACTTCTGGGTAAAGCCACAGCATGGCAACAGGAAATGTTGGTGTGTCGTTAACATGGGGATTTTCGGTTTGTGGTTCAAGATGATTGATAGGCCATCAGGATGTGATAAACTGGGGCTGAAACAGGGACAGGACTAGGGGTTTGACAGTGCAGACAGTTTTTGTTCTCTTTTTTAATAGAATATAGCTATTAAGTTTATTGGAAGAAATTTGTTCTAAATTTATTAAACAGATCTCAAGCTCTAGGCAGATATATATAAGTAAATGTTCCTTTGTAATTGCAGATTAAATAATCTTGTACTGACACTTTTACATAGGAGTAACCATTATCTGAGCACTCATATCTACATTGTTAATATTAGCATCTGCTTTACAGCATGCTAGCAATAAAGTCATATATTGAAACAGATTAACACTCATTTAAAGAGACTCCTAGTAACTACAGTTCCTCTCCAGGCAAATCTAGAAATTGCACCATATGAACCGTAAGGTCTGAGGAAGTACGGACAGGTCAGATCGCAACTCTCAGTTCAGGCCTATCTCCAGGTGATGTGTGCTTTTTTAAATGTTTCTCAGGAAAACACCTTCATGGCTAAATAAGAGTGCATATTTTATTGCTGACTGGAGGAAATGCCCTCTGAATACAAAATATCATACGGGATGGATTCATGAAATGTTTCAGGATCCAAGATATTCTGTCAACAAACGTACTAAGATAGCCCAATTTCCACCATTTTGACATCTGGGAGAACTCTAATGTACAAAAATATCATTCAGTAATTAGCTGATACCCTACAACACACAGGGGACTGGATGGCATTACTATTTGCTGAGTATTCCACCATTTCTTTAGAAGCTATCAGTTAGAACCATTCACTAAAGCAATTTACAGCTTAGACAACTGTATCAGGATACAAAGGCTTCCACTTTTATGTCAGGTGTTGGACTAAAGCGCAGGTCAGCCATGATGAAAAACCACTGGATAGCTGTTTTCTAGGTTATGTAAAATGATTCATTAATCCCGGCCACAGTAACTAATAGACACGTGTCAACATCATTAAAACACACCTATACCTGAATCCCTCAGGGCTTGATGGGGAAAGGAAAATTGCTCTGGGAAAATTGGACTCTAGACAGGGATAACTACACACTGATCAGAATTTAGAAGTCAAATTTTGCAGGATCCACATGAGTTAAGCAAGCATGTGCCTATGTGGCTGCAGTCCTTTACCACCACAAAAAACCAGCACCAAGGATCAAGCTTGGGTTATTGCCTAGTTGTGAAACCTAAAATTATTGTTAGGAAATAAATGTCCGTATTTAGTGGGAATAAAGTGTATTTTTTTTTTGGCTTTCAAAGTATCCCCTGTGGATACTTGAGTAAAATAAGGTTTGCTTGTCAATTAGTAAGTGTCTTTCATTTTGAATCTTAGTTTGCACAAAGTAAAATAAATCAGTTTAAGAAAGTTATGTGTAAGTATTTACATGATTGCAATATAATTAAGTTGTTCAAGAACCCAGTCCAGAATTTCCCTGTAGATATTTTTTGTTTTCATATTTTCATTTCAATTTGGCTTAGAAAGATGTTCCAAATCTTGAAAATTTTCTTGGGAGAGAAAAAGCCCAATAGTTATATCCATATTAGATTACTGATATTGGGGGGGAGGTAGTGGTGGTATGGTGGGGAGGGTAGGAAGAGGGACAATAGGGGAAATCTCTGCACATCTGACTTCTTAAAATACAGGAAAACAATTTAAAAGGAATTTACCTGCTTGCTGCGAGGAGTGCCTGCTATAAATAGAGACAACATATTCTCAGGAGCTGGGTGCGGTGACAAGAAAGTGAAGATGCCTTTCCAAAGATCCAAAGGTATAAAATCAGACCTTTCTTTGAAGTTGTGCCAAAGCTGTTCCGACTACCCAGTTATATTTGTGTACCTAGTAATTTCAGCTGAAAAGGCAAGCAAGATAGTAGCTTCCTCACTCTCCTGTATGCTCTTAACTACAAAAAAAGTCATGACATAACCATGCTAACCCTGTCATTCAAGAGGGCTCAAGTGAGTCTCTGAAATGGAAAGGGGACAGACAGCAGTAGGATGGGGATACACAGCAGCCAGAGAGGAATATACCGCAGTAGGATGTCCTTCCTCCACCAAATGTTAACAAGTATTCCTCACATTTCTGTGTTGTTTCAGTAAGTGCACTTCGGAAATAAGACAAAGGACAAAGCTCAAACTGCTGACTCCCTTCTAAATTTTTCTTCTTAACAAATCTGGGTACTGGTCATGGAAGCCATTGTCTCTGTATCTGTTTAACAACAGGCAAAAGTGTTCAGTCTCTTAATCTGGTAGCTTTACTGGATGCTAATTTTAAAAAGTAGGGGAGGAAGGGAGAGGGTGGCACCATTAATGAATCAAGCATTCACAGTCACTTGAAATGCAAGTAAGTACAAGAAATATGTTTCATTCCTCAGCAGCTGCTGCAACAAGGAAAAAAAAGCCTGCTAATGCATCTTCCAAACCTAGTTTATCTGCTTGGCAACGGTTGCTCTGGTAAACATCCTGAGTGAGCCCATACAGTGTCATCACATATGATAAACTTCCTTGCTGCTGACATTAATATTATTCTTTTTGCAATAGTTTCTCCCATAAGTGAGCGGACAGTTTTCAGGCTGTACTAGAACATGGTACAGTTGTGCAGCATCTCAGAGGAAAAACTGCAGGCAGTGAAATCATAGATTTGGAATTAGACAGTTATCAGATATGTACTCCTCAAGATGATGAAGACATAATCATCATTGTCGATACCAGGAAAACTTCAGACTGTACAATGAGTAGTCTAACCCCAAAGGCTGAGTAACAGGGACTGTGAAGCAAATCAGTTGGGATCAGTTCCATGCAATCCAGGTGAAGAAACACACATGAAACAAAGCTAGTGAATAATAGTTGGAAGCTCATTTTCATTCACTGAAATCTAACCCTTTAGTCACTTGGGATAAAATCAGGTGAGACAAGGTATTGCTCAGCAGGCAGACCCCAGCCTGAAGCTCCAAGGGCCTTAAGCCTATTCCCTTCTATCTCATTTACTCACTGATGCAACCTGGAAAAGCCAAGCCATCTCTCTCTATCTCCTTAGTCTGCAACTACCTTCCTTAATAAAGCAATTTTAGATTTACTGATAAAGAATGCTGTAAGGGCAAAGAACTATTACATTGTGATTTTATTGCGTTCTTATAGATTTTATATTCAGCCTTCACCGAAGTTTTACAAGTCATGTGAAGCCTGATTTAGGTGTTATGGCTATTTAGATAAGAAATTAATACAAAATCAGCCCTATGATTAAGTCCAACTAAATGACAGATTTTTAATTTTAATTTATTACTCAAATAATAACATCAGCTCTGATTTGATTCTGTTTTTCACATGATATTGATTTTTTCTTTTTGTAAACAATTTCTAGACTAAAACCCACGCTTTTAATATTTCTTCTTTTCCTCGGAGTTATACAGGAAAATCTTTAATAAGGTTTTTTAATTTTAAACTTTTTTAAGGTATTTTGATTTAAAACACATTTTGTATAATAAATTCATTAAGGAATTGCAAGCAGGGATCAGAAGTGAAATAAAAAAAAAAGACGCTGAAAGAGTGGAACATCTATTGACTTTAAAAATGCCACTTCACAAGAAAACGATAAAGAAAGGAACCCCAAGAATCTTTTTAAGAGCTCTAAACCCCAGCCAGTTAAAACGAAGATAACATTAGTATGGCAGACAGACTAAAAAGAAGTCTGCTTAGAATAGGCCTCACAATGCAAGACATGTCAAAGGACAAATGACCTCTGCAGACTTCCCAGTAACAAACAATGGCAGGACAGGACTGCTCAAACAGGAGACCTATCAGTACTTATTCCAAACTCAGCTTCCTCCAGAATGCAAATGAACTCATTCCCAGTTTCTTTCACAACCCCTCTCCATTGTTTGTGAAAATTCAGATGAAACCCAAGCTTCTTGTAAAAGTTATATGTACAAATTTACACAGAGATTCCTTACAGAAATATAGAATGTAGCACAACATTCACACTTAAATTAGGGATCATCACTGTTAATTGCATATTGATCAAAATATTATCCAATAATCCATTGAATTTGGCCTGCTACAAATCAGACTGGAGAAGTGAAACCTCCAGTGTAATGCATGACTTAATGGTGTATGCAAAATTCACATTTCTTAGATTAAGAAAATAGCTGCAGCTTTTTTACATAACTTTGCAGCTTTAAACATGGATAAAACATTACTTTTGAATATTTGTGTTTTTCACAAAAAAGCAGAATAAGTTATAGCATCATCTGCATTATGAAGAGTTATATGGAAGAGTTCTAAGCCCTAAAAATTGCTCAATGAATGATCAAGCCAAAAACAAAAGCTGAAGTTACTTACTGGAATCAATGGTTAAGCAAAAAGCAGCTGACTCTCCCTGTGATGTTACACTGAAATCCTGCTTTTGAGTAATGTATTTTGAGTAACTTCTGTTAGCAGTGCTCTCTGGTCATTGTTATCCACACACTTTAAAAATAGTGTGTTCTGAAGAGACCAGAAATGCTGAATATGATAGAGAAAGTAAGGAAAAAATATTAGAAGAAAGCATTCTCTGAAGAACAGATCATGCAAGGCATCTGAAGGGCTTAATTCATAGGAATATGAAAGATGAAAGTTGCTAATTCAGCTGTGTGCAGAAACTACTGCAGTTTGAGGTATGGAAAGTGGGTTAATCCCAATGTGTTCCTCTCCATAAAAATCAGAGGTACCCAGATACAAGTATATTTTCAATAGAAGGATTGGCAACCATTGTGCTCTTAGGAGCAATCAGGAGTCATACTACACACTACTGAAAAACCTTACACTCATGAAATGAACATTTCTCTTTTATCTGCTGTATCCCAAGCTAGATGCTCAGTTAAATTTCTTTAAGAATTCTTACAGTCTTAGTTTCGAATATTTTCTAATTGGCTTTGTAAAAAGACATGTTCAATACCTAGAGTTTGCAGTTAACATTCGTAAGTACACAACACTGTCGCTATCTCATCTGTAGTGAGAATAATTACATGCCTTAGGTTTATTATATTTTTTCCTATTCAAAAAAAAAAGAAGTTTATTTAAAGTGAACAGTTCCCAAGAGGCAGTGAAGATTCATTTGCGTGAGGGAAGAATGGGTAAGAGGCATTGACAGCTTGGCCTCAATAGTCTGTGAATTCAAATACTATATAAAATCCTACATATATTTTGGTGCTGAAGATATGTAAGGGCAGTGCATTACTGTTTGAATATAACCATCCTCAAATGAGGAATCATCACTGTTTCCCAAAACTGCTGGAATCATTGTGAAATCAGTGATTTTGCTGTGATGATCATTGTTTTTAGTAATCTTTTATTTTAATGAGATAAAACTGGATATATAAAAAGATCTAGAATTAAATTGGTGTTTGAATGGCAAATCACACAGTTACAGACCTCAACAAAGGCACGTTTCATGACATTGGAAAGAATCATGATGTCAGATTCACTCTGAGCAAGGGTCAATTCAAATAGCAAATCAGGACTCAGTCATCTTAACAAATAGATAATCCTAAACAGGTGATAACTTATCATTAATAAGGCACCACAGGATTTCTCACCAAACACCCCCCAAAGAAATTTTTGCATTCTTGAAGAAAAATTCTTTGCTTCAAGAGTTGTCTGACAAATGCATCAGACAAAGCAAAAACTGGTCTTGTGTGTCCTATTTTTACCATGTATACACATTACCGATTGAGATCAGTAAGCTTGTATAAGAGCTGAAAAGGAAAGCAAGCCAGTAAAGGGCTTTGAAATAGGAAGTAAGGTCTATAATGTACTTGCAAAAAAAATGAAAGTGTGAAGTTCTTTAAAGAAAGCAGAGATTCCTCTTAGGAACAGCAGAAGTAGCTTACATAGAGTGGAACCACTTTTCCAGATGATCTGCTACCAGTCATTACCTTATCAATTTCCAAAACGCTGATAATTCATCTGACTCTTAAAACTGTTTGCTTTGGGAGGGTGGGAGATACTGGGATATCTTCCAATATAGCAATCTGTTGACCAAACCAGTAAGTAAAAAAGCAAAGGAAAGACTTGCATTAGGATTCCAACATGTTGCTATGATTAACATTGTGGATATATATTTGTATCACGTCAAGGGTGGAAAAAAGGTGTTGATATGTTGCCTAACAATTGCTGTGAGTCAGCAGTAATATGACTGTGCCTGATGTTGATAAAGGGAAATGACTTGAGCACTATGAGTAATAGTCAGATTAAAGTATTTGACCAATACTGTTGATAACCTCAGTGCAGGTCAGCAAACAACGGCTTGTAAGGGTGTTTCAAAAATTAGGAAACTTTTCTTACATGGATTTTCTTCTATGGATTATCCAGCTGAAAGACTGCACAGCCAGGGCCTGTGACAGATTACCAAACACTTAACAACTGAAGAGAGTTTCCTGAGTTTTTTGTCTCTTCCCAGTCCTCTATATTCTTGTTCACTTCTGCACCAGTTCTTGCACAAGGATTTCTTTTTATTTATGAAAAAAATAATAATAATGCTTATTTCGGTTGAAATAGCCCTGTATGTGAAATCATAGCTGCTTTCTGAAACTGAACCGAAAGAGACACTAATCCTGTTGAACAGACCAGGCTAGGGCTTAGGAGAACATGTTCTTTTTACAGCTACGTTGCTGGATGACTTCTTTACCTTCTCTCCCTTTCCCTACCTGTGAGGTGGGGCTAAAAATCATTGAATTCCAAGGGACTACAAAAAAAACCTGCTATAAGCAAATTTGTCAGTTCACTTCTTTCTCACTAGCTGGAATCATTTTTATATCTTAAAACATCTTTAAATGT
Source organism: Psilopsiagon aymara (assembly GCA_024733675.1). Classification (NCBI taxonomy): domain Eukaryota; kingdom Metazoa; phylum Chordata; class Aves; order Psittaciformes; family Psittacidae; genus Psilopsiagon; species Psilopsiagon aymara. The sequence continues at coordinate 16,390 of JANRGW010048781.1, forward strand.
TTTCTGAGGCAAGCCATAAAAAGAGGAAAGAAACTTCTCTCTAGGCAGTCACTGTAGGAAGCTGTCACAATGTCTGCCTGTTATTGCTTCTTAATACAAGTACTGTTTTATGGGATAGCTGCATGTCTAAAACCTACTATGCCCATTCACTGATGAACCAAAACCACCAACTATCCATTCCCTGTATGCTACAGAATTATTTTGCTACACTGTGGAAAAGAGGAGTTTAAAAGTTTAAACCTCAGTAGGATTTCAAGAAAAGAATTTTTACTTTCTGTGCTAAAAGAGCTTTTGCTCCTCCCAAGAATAAAAAGTGACTCTTTGTGAGTGCAATATTAATGGTCTTTTCTTAGTATCAATCTTCTGAAGTCACTGGATGCTCTTGCCCTTTTTGCCTGATGTTGAACACAGTGACAGTAAGTCAGCTGCCAACACAGTAGGCTGAAATCAAAACAAAATCATTACAAATATTAATGAGTTTTCTTGTTATTAGAATCTTCTGAGGCCTGTCTCTTGGAAGAGCTTGGTCTCTACATTTCATTTTATCTAAGAATGACAAGACTGATGAGCAGAAGTTTCACTGGATAAATTATAACCTTCTATCAGACAAAGGCTGACAAGAGTCTATGAGATTTATTGGATAGCTTTGGCCAGATGTCCCAGAGAGATCTCTCCCTGCAGCACTGCATCCAGCTCTGGACCCAACAAAACAAGAGCAACGTGGAGCTGTTGGAGCGAGTCTAGTGGAGGCCATGGAGATGCTGCGAGGGGCTGGAGCAGCTCTGCTCTGGAGACAGGCTAAGAGAGCTGGGCTTGGTCAGTCTGGAGAAGAGAAGGCTCTGGGGAGACCTTAGAGCAGCTTCCAGGGCCTAAAGGGACCATCAGGAAATCTGGAGAGGGGCTTTGACAAGGACCTGTAGTGACAGAACAAGGGGGAATGGCTTTATCCTGACAGAGGGGAGATTTAGATGAGATATTAGGCAGACACTCTTTCCTGTGATGATGGTGAGGCCCTGGAACAGGTTGCGCAGAGAAGCTGTGGCTGCCCCATCCCTGGCAATGTTCAAGGCCAGGTTGGATGGGGCTTGGAGCAACCTGGTATAGTGGAAGGTATCACTGTCTGCGGTAGGGGGGTGCTAAAACTGGGTGAGTTTTAGCGTCCCTTCCAACCCAATCCATTCTGTGACTCTATGGAAACAGTAAGTGTGTGAAACAAAGTTGTTCAAAATAAGGCATGGCCTTTTAAAAGATATACCTGGGTACCACCTGGTTACACATAGTTGGCTTATTGACACTCAAACTTGCTTAGACTTGTAACGCTCTGGCCATTGGCCTTCTGGCATAGTGACCAGGTGGACCACCTTTGGGATCTGACTTGCTCAGTCAATATATATATGTCTTTAAGCACTCCACTTTCTCAGACTATAAAGTCTTTATGTACAAATACCTCCAAGATCTCAAGAAGATAGCTGATAATTATCACTAGGAAGTATTGCTCCAAACACAGGAGAACTTGGCTAAATGTAAGACATTATTATTCAGTTGATAATGACCTGAATTTTTAAGTTCTTGAAGTGTTCAGTCTGACAGTAGAACAAGAGGTTTAAGTCAGTTCCCATTTGCCAAACAGCTTCAAACATCATAAAAAGCTAAGTCTTGAATAAAACGTTTTAAGAAATCTATGCTTTGTATTGCTGTTTTTTAACAGGAGCCATGCACTATTGATCTGAATATAGATGACAGTTTTCATTGTGTGTATAAATAGTAAACACACAAGGAAACAGGATATAAATGGTCAGAGCAACAAAGAAAAGTTTTATCTGATTTTTATACCACTGTTACTGGAGAAATTGATTTGCACAGAATACATATTGTTTCACTTACATATTCTAAATGTTCCTTTATGTCTAACTTACGCATAAGCAATACATAGGAAAGGAGAACAAAACCCTACATTTATAAAGACTAGTTAGCACCAGTGGGGTTTTTTCTACATTTGCATGCTGAGTGAACGATGGAAAAGGGAAAGGACATGTAAATAAATGGACGACACCTAATCAAGCATGAGGAAGAAGAATAAGGAAGTGAGTGAAAGCAAAACATTAAGATGAGTTCAGGCCTCACCCTTGGTGTCTTCATTATTAATGAATCATGAATCTTTATAATTGGCAAATACTACTTTCCCTCGAACCTACTCAGTTACCTATTCTATATTCCTCATGCAGAGCATCCCCAGAGCACCATGATGGAGTTAGGAAGACCTAACTCTCCTTACCAGCAGTGTGCCATACCTCTCAGTGCTTTAGTCTCCTAATTCTGTGATAGGGATACTCCATCTAATCTATAAGATGTGCGTTGGCTGAGGGCAAAGAGTAGGTAGGTAAACAACTAATCACTACCATCACAGTCACCAGAGTATTGCATTTACATGTGATAGGAAGAGCATCTGCCAGCTTGCTTAGTCTGTTTTAAGTGGGCATGGGGGCTGCAGTCATGCTGCTCTAGCAAGTGTGATAGCAATCCCTTGCTGATAAACCTCCCTGATAAGATGGCAAGATACTTTCTCTCATAGAGGCTGCCAATCTAAGGCTGGTGCTTGACTTTTAGACTCAGATCTATATAGCAGCCTGTTTGCTGCCTGGACAGAGCTCATTCACATCTGCCCTGGGTGGCCATAGACCATATGCTTAGTTCTAGCTAGCCTTTCACTTCTGTATGGGAACACTGCAAGAAACTATTCTTTACATCTACCCACACATACCACACCCTGCTTCTTTACAGACACCTATCCATTTTACAAAAATAACAATAAAAAAGCCCCCTAGGGAAATACACTTCAGAGAACCTGTTTTGCTGCCACGCTGCCACTGTGAGACGTATATAATCAACAAAGGCTATGTCACAACAGATTTTTTTTACTAGTATATGTTCTGTCTAGGGTACCTTCTTATTTACAAAAGCAGGTATTTAATAAAACAGACATTAACTGTGCAGTGCGCTGGCTAATGCCGTCTTCCTGTCAGCTGTCAGCTTGTACCCTGGCAACCTCTTTTATAACAATCTCACATTGCTTTTGGAACAGATCCATTAGCAGAAACAGAGACAGAAATTTTACCACAGCTGCTGCATGTCTGAGTTTCCCCAATTTTTTTTCTTTTTCTCTTTGCAAAGACACAACAGAGTCTCTTGGGGCTTCCAGCTACTGAGCCCAACTCCACCACCAACAGAACAAAAGAGAAAAGTGAAGCCATGTATTTTTCAAACTGCAAGCGTAAGTAAAATTCAAGTCTCCTCTGTGATTTTTACTTTGAATTGGCATGGTTGCTTGATTTTCCATGTTAGCAGTTGTTAAAATCGTGGATTATTCTTCAGCTTCTTTCTGTTGTTTTGGGTTTTTTTTTCATTTTTTAAATGTTTCACAGTATGAGGGTTGAAGGTTATCGTACTGAAATTAGGTTGCTGCATTATATAATGCAGCCAGTGTTGTCATGCAGAGGAACTGGAAAGTCCCAAAATTAGCATGTACGAAAGAGAATTCAATTATGTTCTTAATTGGAGGCACAGACTCCAAATATGACTGTAGGTTTCGTTAGGCAGGAAACAGTCACGGAGGTTTGAACTTTAAATCTCAATTAGCTGAACTTTCAGGCTGACTGGAAAGATTCTCCAAGGAAAACCCCTCTGTCTCTCAGCTGCCATTTCACATTACTGCCTGCAGACTCATTCATATGACAAGATACTCTGTCGTCTCTTGAGCTGGATGAGCTCTGAGCAAGGGAGGAAAATCACAGCCAGCTGCTACTGATATTGCTGCTGATGCAACTGTAGGGAGGCCTGTGATTTGGCAGTGAAGAAACTGATAAACGTTCAGAACTGACACAATCTTCTCTGCCACCGCTATTAGCAGCAGCCATAATGGTCACTGATAATTACAGTGTCTGATGGCTTCGAAATGATTATTACCTCCCAGGGAGTGAGAAACAACTGCGTGTTAACAGGTGATGAACTTCTGGTCTAGTCTGGAGAATGAGTAGCAGCTACTCCAAACTGGCTTCATACCAATACTTCTCCACAGTTCTCCACAGAGAACAGTGGAAACCACCAGTCATATCACAAAGAAACCCTTACAGGTAAAGGCAAAGAACAAAATAGACTGTGGATCTGGGTTTAGCTTGGTAGTAACCCTAAGTATCAGAGACATGACATTGGCACAGGTTCCCCAGAGAAGCTGTGGCTGCCCCATTCCTGGCAGTGCTCAAGGCCAGGTTGGACGGGGCTTAGAGCAACCTGGTCTACTGAAAGGTGTCCCTGCCTGTGGCAAGGGGTTGGAATAAGATGAACTTTAATGTCCCTTCCAACCCAAACCATTCTGTTATTCTATGAAACTCAGCCTCTGCATTGCTCCTCTCACTTGACTGGACGTCAGTTGGAAGTTTGAACTTCTCTAGTCTAAGAGTTCAATTTATTAAGGAAAAATGAAATTTCATAAGGCATGCTCTCAGTTACCAACTGATGCTAAAATATCATGTGTTTTGAACACTCTGAATTGTTCCTGTACAATGCTGCACTGTTTTCACAGTAGGCAAGATTTCCGTGGTGGGTCACGTTTGTTTCACAAATATCCTGTTAGGTTTCAGTTCACAGGTAACTACGTACATTTAATCTTGGTCCTGCAAAAAACAACTTAAGAGGACAGTTTGGCAGAACATTCTCCCTCATTCGCTCACATAGAGTTCTCTTTCAAAAATATTATCAATGTTTTGTAAATAATGAAATACACGTCATTTGATGTTGAGAATTATCATCTACGTTGTCTGTATTTTCAAACACTTATCCATTAATGCAGGAACAGAAATGCAAGCGAAGACGACCAGAGTGCAAATGGAGGCTCTTTCTTACAGCATCTCTGGAATTATGAAAAAAAAGTCTTGGACTAACTTATCCTCTTCTTCTTCTACAAGAAATTCTACGTAATATTTTTTCTGCTTCTCTACTAGTAGGATCAGAACTAAAATTATCCTTTTATCAAAGAAAAAGCAGAGTTAACAGAGGTCTTCCACGCAGTCTGATAACCTGATTGTAGCGTAATCACTAATGCCCAAACTGTCCTTTAAAGATGTTCATCTAGTCTGTCCTTATCTAACCCGTCCTCAAAAAACAGTGTCTGTTAGCAACCTATTTTCAAACCTAATTACTGCTGCTGTCTAGCCACTCCCTCTGAATCTCTGAATGCCACCTCTTCCCTGGCAAGAACATTGCCACCTTGCATTGTTTGCCCTTTGCTTTTTAATTAACCTGTATCCCACAGATCTCACCAGAGCTTCTTCCTCTGTCATGTCAGCAATGCAGTTTTTAATTTTTCTAATTTTTCACAAATGTGTAGGCTCCGCTATTATTATACATTAATTTGATTGCTACTATCTGTTTTAATTTTACATATTTCCTACTTATTTTCCCCTGTTCCTGACAATCGCTATCCAAATTAGTGGAAATGTCTGCAGAGGTTTACACTAGTTTCTTGCTTGAATACATTTCAGATTTCTTCTCTAACTTAAATTCTTCAAGACTTCATGCTGTCTATATAACTGATTTTAATTGCTTCTTTCAATCCACCATGCTCCTTTCCATACACCAGGCATCCCTTTGAGATCTGTATTTTTCCTCACTGTATTTTCCTGTTCTCTAAGTTCTTTAATTTGAAATGGCTGTTGCCCTTCACCAAAAGCAGTTTATTAGCCCATCATTAAATTCTTGAGAACCAATCTTTTCTGCAACTATTTTAGCAGTACTTAGGTTATGATTCTCTCTGCTGTACTTACCTGCCTACAAGTATCTCAGGACATTTCATCCTGCAGGAACATTCTGGCTACAGTAGAACCTCATGCATAGTTAGATCCTGGGCAAATAACTGCAAAATGAATATTTCAAGTCCTGGTCTATGAAAGTCATATGTCTTTCTTTCCATGTTCTGGAAAGACAGACTCACCAGATGTGAGTGAACATTTCATTTAACCTTGGCTAGAGCTACTAGTAGTTTCAAAAGCATTCAGTTTTACAAGTTCTTCCTCAATTGTATGATGGTATCTAAGCCTTTCTCTGACTTCCTGTTTTCAAGGTGATGGTTCTACATTGTGGTGAACACCAGTAACTGAAGAATCAACACACATTTCTCCAAAGATTGCAAGACAACCCTCTGCCATGGTTTGTTGGCTCTTTGTGTATTCAAGGTATCTCAAGGGCAGGCACATAACCTTTCCATCAAACAATGATGGAAGTTCAGGTGAATTTAATAAAGTCTAGTTACTTTGCAGCTTTGGGATAATAGCCAAGATATACACTGCAATGACTAAGTGAAAATAAACTAACAAAAAACTCCTTCATACTGCTTTATTTACCAGTTTTCATGATGAATATATAAGCCAAGAGGCAGGCAGGTCCCTTCCTTTGTGACTTACTGATAGCTATAGTAGCTCTGTCTTAAAAGTCTTACCACGCGCCAACACTCTGGCAACCTTTCCAGTGCTAATACCTAAGCTCCTCCTTCCCACTGGTGGACTCATTCTCCCTCTTTTCATTTAATCTTTACTACTACTTCTATTCCAGTTTCTCCAGCTTGAGGGTCAGAATTCTATGATTCACTTTCAGTCAATCAAGGAAAACTTCGAGAGAAATATTTTTACAACTCATAACTGTCACAGGAGAAAATCACTCCCAGAATCACCATTAACCAAGATGTCAGTATTTATACCCTGCTAGATCTACACTCTCTAGACAACAAAAGTCACATCAATAGCATGAGTACACCTCACTCGTGTCAGTGACAGTATGGTCACAATAGTACAGAACTCACAATGAACAAGTTTTTCAACTGCTCTTCATATCTCATCTTTTCTTTAATAATCACATTAACAGTAGTTCCAGGTCCTTTCTAATTTTGCAACATTCTGTACAGAAAGAATCAAAATTCCAGTTCAGAACCAGAACCAGATCTGAATTTTGTCTTCAAGCCAGCTATCTCCTGGCAGCAACAGCCACTACTCCACAGGAAAGTCACTGGCTCAAGAAAGAAAATAAAAGCACCATAAAATGCTCTTCTGAAGTCATTAGTGACTACAAAGTCATGCTGGAATGTACCACATACCAACCAAAACATATTGTAGCTATAGTCTAATACCTTGCTAAGCCACTAACGAAATTTCCCTGTGGGGCATATGTGAAGTTTGACATACTTTTTGTAACTATGCTGAAGAGTAGATGATGGTGTTTTCTGCTATGCCTCACTGTAAAAATGCATTACTCCCAGAGTCAGGGCAGACCCTGCTTCTTCAGGACGCTCCTGGCAGCTCATGAAAGGAGAAATCAGTTGAGCAGGCGGTAACCAAATAATTATAATACTCATACAGCATACAGACTTGGGCCAAGCCAAGGTTTTAAGCACTTCTCAGACTTACTTTATTAGCCCACAGTACCCCTGCTCTTTCTCTAAGGCTTTATGCATATACCTGATTCTAGCAAAAGTATTTTGGTACAGTGGACAGACAATTTTAGAAAGAAAAGCAATGCGAGTGCTTCAGCTACCACAGATGCACTGGGAACTGCTCAACACACCCATTCACAGCCCGTCAGTGCTGCAACCATTCCAGAAGTATCCACTGCTGCTCAAACAAATGCTGTTCAAATATATTTACTGTACACACACAGAGAGCCCTTGGGTGACAATGGCCATGAAAAATGTATTTTGTTAGACTTCTGGCACCAATAAGTAGAAAAATAATGCAGAAGGGTAATTGCTATCCCTAACCACAAAATGCCTCAAGGCGATTGCTGTCACAGGGAGAGTCTGTTAAAAGCATGGCCATTTACCTTAAGAATGGTTGAGACTGCACAATACGAAATTTCAGAAGCATTTTGTCACTTTGGACATACATCCCCTTCTCCCCCCAGCCCCCCATTAATGTTTCATTTTCAAATACAAGTATTTGAAGTGGATAACCAAGCCACAGAGAGTTAATTGACAAACAACTGAGTTTTGCAGTCACTTCTAATCCTCCTTGCTCCAAAACCTCATCAGTCAGCCCCAATGAAGCTGTAGGAAGTCAGAAGCAAGCATCCTTGGCATAAAAGCTCTCCAAATTTCTGTTACAGATCACTTCAGTTTTGCTTCTGTTCAGCAAGGCTATGCCCAAATGCAGTACAGATTAACTGTTGGTTCAGCCCATGTAAACTAAAGAATGCACTTCATGTATGCTTGGGGGGGAGAAGTGGGGGCTGTGTGTCCTTCCTCATTCATCACCATCCCATCACCACCCCCCTCTTCTCTCTACTGCCTGAGATGGAGCTGGGAGAGCAAACTAAGTGTGTAACAGCAGTCATGCTGTCGAACAGAGGTTTACTAGCGCTGGTCTAAATCAACTGATGTACTTCTGTGCTTAGTTTAAACTTAATGATTTAAAATTCACTTTTTATAGATTTAGAATTGCCCTTTACAAGCAATACGTAACTGTCTGAGGTTGTTACAGACCAGCACAGCTGGGGTTACTGTTCTAAAACATCTCTCGTAACTTACAAATAATGAAACTGTATATAGGCACAAGAAAGCTGTTAGCTACCTAGCAGAACTCTTGCAGTCAGAAACATGAAACTTGTTAGCAACCATAAGTGTTTTAATTCATAAAAAACTTACGTGTTTCTGTCAAACAGAGCTTCAGCAAGCATAATCCAAAAGTAGCCCATAAGGAGAAACTGGCCATTGTTTTCTCTGAGCTGTTTTGCAAAAACCAGAGATCCTTGCAAGCTGCACAGAAAAGCCCCGACGCTGAGCCTGCAGTCAATGAGTCTGAAGTTTGCTGCACTTTTTATTCTGATTCAAAGGAACTGAAGTAATGACATAACTGGGAGGGGGAGCTCCATCAAAAGTCACACCCATATTGTAAAAAAAATGGGTGTGACTTCAACCCAGCAGTGGAAGAAGGGGGTGTAGGAGGGGAGCGAGTACTGACTAAGCAGACACACTGGAGTTTTAAAGAGGCACTAAGCCTCCTCGTCTTACACAAGTAGAGTCAGAAGTTATACTTATTGCGCTTGCGGGAAAGTTTGTGTAATCTCTTGTGACTTAGCTCAGAAAGGCACTGCTTATAAGCTTCCCATCTTGCATCTAAAACTCTCCTCATTGTTGCAAACTAGGTGAATATAAAGCACTACTGTTTCTACAGCCCGACAAAGCATCTAAATCTGACTGGATATTTCCCCAGAATATTGCTTATTTTGTCCAATCTCACTGTTTTCTCTTTTTCGCTGTTTAATCTAGAGCAAGAAAAATGCTTGCTCTGCAATGAACCTTTTTAAAATGTATATCCTCCTTCCCTGGAGGATAAATTGCAGAAGGTGAATCAAGGCAGTTCAGTCTCCCACAGCTCATTCTGCCTTTGGCTTCTCTGCACAGGGTGCTCCAGCAAAAGTGGTAACTAATGCCGGTGTTAGCTGTGACAATGAGGACTAAGGCTGGTATTTTATTGCATTGATGGCATAAGGTGCAGAAGGAATTGCTACTCCAATTCCCAGTTCACAAAGCAAAGAAACAGGATGAGAACATACAGCAGTCTAACACTCAAACAAGGTGTCAGCTCCTGAGGGACATATATTCATTGTGGTGCGGGGTTTTGTGTGACTCTAGATGCCACATGAAATCCCTGGTGAAAACCTCAAAGCCTGTTTGGGTAAGCAAAAGTCACGCCTGTTGTGTACCTTAGCCATTTCTCATGTCTCCACACACAGGCCTCTCTACAGAGCTGCAGAGTTGTGACAGTGGTTTGTGTGCCGTGGAATGGTCAAGGATCACCAAAGCCAGTGCATCCCGCCTTCAACAACCAGCGTGTGGCTATGACTGGCAGCCAGTAATGCCCCAATTTCAGTTTCCCTCTGCAAATTTGAAATGAGTTGTTCTATATCAGATTACCATTTTGTTGATCCTCCCACTTGAAAGAATTTTCTCATTAATTTTTAATCTCTGTTAACACAAACAATGGAAAAATACAGACAGGTCTTTCCAGTCACCAGCACAAGAACTTTAAACCACGAGGTTTTCAGGACTTCAGCTTTTCTTTGACTCTTGACTTATGAATGGCTGGCTATCCTTTCCTCAACCAGCCAAATTTTTAGCAACAGGTTCCAACAGGTTTTCCTACAGGTCTAGGATATCTGATGGGACAAGGTTAAAGTGAAAATATTTCCTTTCCATTAAGAAGCGAGCAACTTTGAATCTGCAGATAAAACATGTTTCATTTAACGAATACACTAGATTTTATTTTGAAAAAATGGCTTTAAAAGAAAGGAAAAAACCATCTCCTATACATTTTGATTCTAATAGTAGTGGAAACGAAATAGTTCTGCCAGTTCCTGTATGCTGATACCTATAGATATTTTGGCATTGAAATATATGGATCAAATTTAGTGAGATTTAAATGCTGGTGCACAGTTAATGCATGTTTTAAGTTTAATAAGCATAACCTTTTCTTCAATTGCTAAATTACTTATGAAATTCACCTCTATGGATGAAACAAAGGAATGGAATCTTTCCTTAAAATTTGAGTCTTATTTCCTTAATGAACATAAGATCCCTCACTATTAATTTCCTGCATTCTGAATTATATGGAATGAAAATATGGAAATATGGGGGGTTTTGGCACAGATAAATGACGGATAATGTCCATTTCTGGGATGTGGGCAAGCATGACAGAGGCAAAAGTCTGATTTTAGCAGGAGTGGGAAGTCCTAGTCTTTTCATGGTCTGAAGTTTCTAATTCTAGCCCTTCTGACACCAGCTTATGAGCAGGTTGTTTTCTCAATACTGAATATTATTTGATATACTTCTTTGCAGTACGTCCTCATATGCTTGGTAGGGGTGGGTGGTATTCCACTTTGGAAAGACTCTCTTGCTTGTGGCCCTATAAACATGGGCTAAGATTAGGTATGTTTAGACCAGGTGCATGGAATTGCTAGTACCTAATGAAAAAGGAAGACAGATGTATACAAGAGAAATAGTTCATCACAGTAGGTCATTTCCTGGGATAAAATATGGAAATAATTAGTGAAATGTATGCATAGAACATGTAAGTTTGTCCATTTCACATACCACCTGCCTACTTACACACCAGGATAGGATTCTGTCAAGGCTTAACCCCAGCAAGCAACTATACCATGCAGCAGCTCATTTGTCGCCAACAGTGGGATGGGAAGAGAACTGGAAAAAAGTAAAACCCATGGGTTGAGATAGGAACAGTTTAATATTTGAAATAAACTATAACAGGAGTGAAAGAGAGGGTGGGAGAGGGGAAGAGAGAAGAATAAATCTCACAAAACAAGTGATGCACAGTACAATTGCTCACTAGCCACTGACCATGCCCGGCTCATCTCCAAGCAACAATCTGCCCCTCTGACCAACTCCCTCCAGTTCATATATTGGGCATGATGTGCTGTGGTGTGGAGTACCCCTTTGCCTGATTTGGGTCATGTGTTCTGTCTCTGCTCCCTCCTGGGTTCTTATGCCCCTCCTCACTGGCAGAGCATGAGAGACTGGAAAGTCCTTGATTAAAGTAAGTGTTACTGAGCAACAACTAAAACATTAGTGTGTTATCAGCATTATTCTAAAGCCAAAACACAGCACCGCACCAGCTACCGGGGAGAAAATTAACCATATCCCAGCTGAAACAAGGACAGACACATGCTTGCATTCCAACACACTGAGAACTTCAAAGAACTGATTAATAAATAAAAAAAAAGCTGACAGAAGTATTTCCTTCTTTCCCATCCAAACATGGAATTTCTCCCCTAAAAGATGTTGGCCTGAGGTGGAAAGCAGTCCAAATTTAGTCTGGGTGCAAGACCTGATTCCACCCAGAAAACTAATCAGAGGAGAAGCATAGCTCTGAGAAAACTTTTTGTTTGTTTGTTTTGGAGGTTTCCTTGTGAGAAATACATAACTTTTCCTTTAATTTGGGATAATCTTCATGCATAGGAACAGCAAAATCCTAAAGCAAATATTCAGCTGAGGAAATGCAGCAGAACAACACTTTAAATTGTGCCTATCCATTTATTCCCATTATGGATTTGTTTCCATGACATGATTGTTAACAACACAAATCACATAGTTAAATGTCTAAGAGTTTGTAATTTGCTTACTCCCTTGGCAACAAGCAGTTACATTACTGGCACTAGAAATTTGTTAGATAATAAATGGTACTAAATAAATAAAGAGAACAAAAAATACAACTAGAAATGATAAACCTCCAGCATTTAAATTTCTGTGAAGCCCTTGACATAGCGGATACTGAAACTATGATGGTGCAATATAATACAGGAACACCAAAATAACTCATTTGTGATTTTATCACATACATGAACTGTAGCCATCACCAATTAATTTTGATAAAAAACCTATTAGTGAGTACACATGTTGGACCCCTAGAAAAGGAATATGCAAGGCTTACAGCAACATAAAGAGATGCTTTTGTGAGAATCCTCATAGAGCGTGTAATTCTGGCCTCTATGAAGTCAAAGGCCAAAATGCCGTTGAATTCACTGGGGCTGCCTCTCCCTACAGTGTTCATGCATTTGGATTTGTTCTGTGGACAGACCAGAAGGTGAGCATACCTGAATTTATGACGACAGAAATGACACCAATCAAAATTGGTTTCACTATCAATTGGGAGCAATTAAAAAGGTGGAAAAATGAAATTCTGTTTCTGTTACATTAGCTGGCGTTTCTATTGTAAAAAAACAAACAAACCCAAATAAACAAACAAACAAACCACAGTAACTTTAAAAACCAAGATCTTATTTTGAACACTTTCCATATGCTATTATCAGCAGAAAGTCTTTTATACATAAATATATATATATATAAATAAAATCCTTTTCAGAACATATTTTGTTGCAAATTTCAAGCTTGTAGTAGGGAGTTGAAGAAAATAGTCTTGGTTAATATAAAAAGCACAAATCTCATTAGGTAATGCTGGTCATGGCAGCATGCATTCTGCATATTCTACATCTGTTCTGTGAGACTGGCTGGAAGTCAGATTTGGGGGAGGAGGGACGATTTTATACCCATTTAACTGTAATCTCAGTAAGATACAGTATTTTTAATAAGATTTCCTCCTGTGTCTCTAGACTGCAATCTCGTTTCCTGTATTTCAGACCAGATTTAATTTCCATGATTAACCCTGAAACCAGGTTTTGTAATGGAAACAGCTGTAGTAAATCAGTGTAGCAAATCCTGTGCTGCACACTTTTCTTGGGCACTGAGTGCTGGTGGGAAGGCTGAAGAGCCCATGCTGGTTTAAGCCAGAAAAGCTACTCTTTTGGCTGGAGGGCAAAGCACTCCCTTGGGAAGTTGGGCACCCGGTTCTTCTCCCATCAACCTTTTGTTCCTAGATGTAATTTACAGCCTGCATCCTACAGAGAGTTAGGAAGATGAACAATGGCTCTTAGTTGTTTACTTCTGAAAAGCACAGCAACCCAGATTGGCACCTACCATGTGGATTCATCAGCCTGTTTTACTGGTTTGCCCCAGATCCCTAAACAACTCACTAATCCAATACAGGCAAGAATCTTAACAGCCAGAATCGCTCAAGTAGACCACAAGGAACCCTTAGCAGTTTCTCTTGCAGCACACCATGTGGTCCTATTAGCTTTCTTGTTCCTAGCACCTTCCCAAAGTACTCAGTCCCCAGTTGACTCAGGGCTTCCATCAGAGCACAGGCAGGAAATCAAGTGCCAGTCCCCACTGGCAACTTTCACATCGCTGTACCCAGTCAGTTGTCAGAGGTGGGGCAGGAAACCTGACACAGCAGCTGCCACCAGAGGTCCAAACATGTAGCACAGACATGCTGAACACATTACTGACTAATTGCACTAGAAGCAGCTGTGTAGAGAGGGCTGAGGGGTGGGGGGAGTACAGGGGGAACTGAGAGCGTGAGACATTTGCTCTGTAGGAGTTTTCAGCCCATCCCTACCTCTGGTTGGTCGTCCCAGCACAGCCCACACAAGAAGAACCTGTGAATTGATGTATCAGAGCATGATGAATGCTTCATCTTCACATGAAGCATTCTGTATTCACACTTTCCTTTCTTTCGTTCGCAGTTAACTAAGAGGTAAATCAAGCTTGTACCAGTCTATCTCCAGGATGCGCTCTTTTGTCTCTCTCAAACTCCTCCCCACTGTCTTTCCATTCAACCACAGAACCATTTCCATTCTCTTCTTTTTGATTTTGCTTCTTGACTGCTACCCCAACTTCTTCACTCATCTCCACTCATTTCTTCTTTTTCTTAGTCCCCCTCCGTTCTTACCCACTTTCCTGTTTATGAGGCATGTTGAAATAATTACATCTAACATTTAAAGTTCCACAGGAGCAGGGGAGCTTTATAATAGCAAACATTCATACGACTCAGGCAACACTTGATATTTGCATAAACAAACTATTAACAGTACCAATAGATAAATCCCTAGGGGCTCCTATGCCCATTATGGACCTGACCAGGGCTGTTCAGAGTCAAGGGAAGTTTTCTATTAATTTTGAGGAATTTGAATCAATCCAGCTGTGAACAGTATTTGGTTTAGTCCCAGTGTCTGTGTTATGATAACACTACCTACTGTGTTACACTTTTCCCCATGCATATATACATACAGATATATACCTATATAGTCTGAGAGGACAGAGGAATTTATCAGATTCATAGCCACTGATGAAGTATTTTCCTATCCAAAGAAAGTGAAAATCAAATTTTATTTGAATTCATTCATGGAACAATTTCTGTTCACACCAGGTCTGTTTTGTGCCAGTCTTGCCATAGCCACATATAGCATAACTACATTTAGGCTGTGCCCTAAACATAGCTGTGTGGGAATGAATTGTTAATCCTGCCTTTTCCAGTTATAAAGGGCATTAAAACCAGACCTGGCCTATATATAAACAGAAACTCACTGGATTTCAAGTCTCACTGTTAGTCAGTTTATGAACCCTGTGAAAGGTGGAAGTGAAGGAAAAGTATCCTAATTTTAGACCATAATAGGCATGTTTGTTTTCAGAGACAAAGATAATAGCTGGTTCCAGTCTGGAGGGAAGGTGCAGGTGTGTGCACATCATACAACAAAGAGGATGAGGAGGCTGAAAGGCTAGGTTTTAGACTGCTAAACTTACTGGGTAAATTACACACTAAGCGGTCCACCCCTCTTATATGGCTTTGGGTAATACATTGCTACAGCAGTAGCATCTTCTTCAAATTGGCAGTCCTTTTGCCTTACTGTGTGTGCAGACATTAGCAGCCAGTTTCATTTCCCTTCACCCTTACCTCACCAAACATTTTTAAACCCTGTTACTTCTGCAGGTTAAACATAGTCATGAACCATAAAATCAAGAAACAGTTTGGGTTGAAAGGGATCTTAAACTCATCCAGTTCCAATCCCCTGCTGTAGGCAGTGACACTTTCCACGAGACCAGGTTGCTCCAAGCCCCATTCAATCTGGCCTTGAACACTGCCAGGGATGGGACAGCTGCAGCTTCTCTGGGCAACCTGTGCCAGGGCCTCACCACTCTCGTAATAAACCGTAAGATTAACTATGACTTCTGAGGTTAATTGCTTTTCCTGTATAAGTAAGCAAAAGAAGGTAAATCTGGGTGACTGTACAGGAGGCTTGAACAGAGGCAAAGAAATAGATTTCATGAAATTGGTGCGACAGAAGCTCTGGGTTTGCACATTTCCAAATTCTTAAATTTCTGGTAGAGAAATAGATAAGAGGAGGATATTTTTGCTATTGCAAAACAGTGAGTTTGTCTTGGAACTGGAAACTGTCACACTAGACGACACATCCATTGCCTATTCAAAAACTTGGAAGTAACTGTGTAAAACTGAAACAGTAACAATGAAAGCCAATACTTTAGAAAAGAAAGATAAACACTTACATAGTCAGTAAGAGTCCAGCTGTGTGTTGAATTTTCTTTAATTACATAGAATAACACAGCTGTGTTTGAGAATGTGTGTTTCTTACTGACCAAAAGCTGAAATTACTTGTTCTTTATTTGTTTTGTCTCTTGTTTAGAAATATTGACAGACAAGAACTTATTGGAGTTAAGGACAAAAACAATATCTTAGTTCTGATTTTGAAAATGTGCTTGCATTCAGTCGCAGACCTTTCAGGTTGCCTTCTGAGCGATGTTTGAGGTGGCAGGATTTACCAGAAAGAAATATTATGTGGACAGATATTCTACACAGAAAATAAGAAATTTCATGCAATTGTAAATTACTAAATTTGCAGTGTGCTTGTGATTTGTATGCTGTGAATGACACAGTATTCTATGATCATAATTGCTAATCGACCCTGTATCATTTTTTTGGTGCTGGCATACTACTTTTTCAGTCATTTGTGATTCATTGGTGTCATGGGCTCAGCAGTAGCAGTCATTTTTCACCTTCTCGGTAGCTGGTGCAGTGCTGTGGTTTTGACTTTTGGCCTGGGAACAGCGCTGATAACATCAATGTTTTTAGTTATGGCTTAGTGATGTTTGGTCTGGCCAAGGACTTTCTGAGCCTCATGCTCTG